>VRYO01000180.1:1181917-1201422 GCA_009812075.1 Sialia sialis | reverse complement strand
TGAAATTACTGTAGTTGGTTACTGAAGGATGAATATCATCACTCCCACTGGGAGAAGCTGCCACTCTCCACAGTGCAGCAAGGGAAAAGAAGCATTGCCTGGTTTTGAAAAGGGCTATCTGCAGGGGAGGCTGCTTCTTTATTTATTTTCTTAGAATTTAAGAAAACAGCTCTTGGGGACAGGATGGAGTTAATCCCAAAATCTCACCTTTCCTGCTCTAGAATTAGTCTTGGAGCTGCAAACCCCCTGTGGACTCCAAACTCAGGGCAAGCAACAGGATGCCACAGGCAGTCTGAGTACAGCTAGTTAGAGAGTGACTGCCTGATGGGTGTTTTGACAGAAATGAGGAGCTTTAAACCAAGAGGGTAGAAGTGTTGGGAAACATTTGTTTCATTTATTTAAAAAAAAAAAAATTAAAAAAAAATAAATAAAAAAAGCACAGTAACTTTCTTATTTTCAGTTTTACAGCAAAACACAAACAAACAAACAACACTTGTTTTTGCTGGTATTCCTGGCCAGAACTGGGGCATGGGGGAGGATGAGCTGGAGACATAATGTCTAGGTAAAGGGGGAATCCTTTCACACACTGCTCTTCAGTCAGGGCTTGGAATGTAGAGATTTAATTTCCACACCTTAGAACAAAGAAGAAAGGGCAAAGAGCACCTTTTTCCTGGGTGGAGCAATGCAGAGCCTAACCAATACCAAAACATAAACCAGGCTGTCTTGAAAGCATCACATCCAGAGATCCCCAAGAGGCTCTTGACATATTATATCCAACTCCTTCACTTTCTTCAAGCTGAGAACACAGTTTATGTGAGGGCTGGAGAAACCCACTCACCTACTCACCAGTGGTAAGTGGAATGATTTCCTGATGAGACTGGGGAAGGATGTGGGTCTTACAATCATCAGCTGCTGTAGAGTCTAGCCTCTAATTTGAACAAAACACCACAACAAGAAAAAAAACCCCAGCCCATGTGAGTGCATGAGAACTTCCCAAACATGACCATGGATGTGCTCGTGTTTCTGAGCCTGCAGACAGACTGCTGCTGCTCCCAAGGGGCTGCACCGTGAAATCAATAAGATTCATTAAGGATAATCAGTACCCCATGGGCAGCAGCAGAACTGCCAAGAATCCTGCCAGTTTTGTCCTTCTACTGCTCCCAGGGAAGCTCTGATTGGCAAGAAAGGTAGATTTCCCACTTGCTTGCATTCAGCAGTAAGAAGAAGTTGCAGAGATAGTCCTGTGGAAAGGTCTAGCTGCAGCATCCAACATGGAATATCAGGATTTGCTCCAGTCAGAGAAGGGCTTGACAATCCCACAATCACCCCACAGTGTCATCCCACTGCAACACAGAATCAGGCTTTTTCTGTCTCCTTTTGCATCCTGGTATACTGCTTACCCTTGAACTCCTCAGCCAGCTTTCCTGCCTCCTGACACCCAGTGTGCTGGTTGATAATCTCCAGTTCCTCAGTTTTGAGGTGCACAGGGAGCTGTACCATGAAATACAGAGCAGGCTGTTAAACAGCACAAGGTGTGCTGGAGGATATTTCCATTCTCTTAACTCCAGCATTGCAACTAGAGGATCTGCCGCCCATTATCTTCCCCTGTGCTGCTGGTGCATCACTACAGGGGCTCAAGGAAAGGACTCAGTGGTCCTTTCAGCTTGTTCAAGGTCTGGCTCTCCACAGCTCCCATCTCATTTCAGTGACTTCCAGCTTTTGCTTGTTCCCTTCAGCCCAGAACTCCTTGGGCACTGAGCTGGCCCTGGACCACACAGCACATGCTGTCTGACACACTAGCACAAGTGACAGAATAGATGTGTTGACAGGGGCATTGAAGATGAATCTCCAAGGAGATTTTAATTTCAGAATGAAATAACTACCAATTTTTAAAGATTCAGTTACTTGAAGGCATACATTACATACTTGTTACTTGTTTAGAATATATTTCACTGTTTGATTTGGAATGGTAGCTCTGAAGGGTCTGACTGGTTTCCTTCTTTGAGATATGCCTCCAGGAAATACACAAAGAACACAATATGGTTTAAACCAACAAGAATTTCCTCCTTCCCATCCCTTTTTAATAAAATGCATCATGGCAGCATAGTCATACATTTACAGTTTCAGCTGATCATTCCTCAGAACAAATAGCTTTTTCCAGGAGCCTAGAACCTAGGTTTACACAATGGAGATAGCTTCCTATTAATCAATATTGTGGAAGAAAAGCATAATAAATTGCTGTACATCCACTGTCTGTAATCTATTTAGACAAAATACCTGAACATTCTTATAATTCACACTTTCAAGGGAAATACATGGAAGGATTGACAGAGACTAAATTTGTCAGGAAAAAAAACCTAGGGGAAAGAAAAAAAATCCCCTGAGTGCTCCTCAACCATAGTGTCATCTCATCAAAAGATGCAGAGGGTGACACTGAGGTAAAGGAAATTGGGAAGATGTCATTTCTTGCCTCATTTCCTGCAGGGAGAATCTGGAAGCAGGTTTCATCATTACAAATCCACACCTCCACAGGTAAACTAAATGTTTTGTTTGCAGTCCCAGGCCTCCCAGGGAAGCAGCTGGTTACAGGTGAGAGTGGGTGAGCTCTGCTCTGTGAAGTGGAAAGGCAGCGAGAGAAAGTGGAGTAGGGAATGGGGATTGTCACTTCCAATCTTGGCTTCTAAGTCCTGAGTAGGATAAGTAGAAGCTCCACTACAGAATATACACACTAACTGGCCTGGGAAGTAGAATTTCAGGTGGTCAGTTACAGAAACAAGGGATGGGGAAAAAAAATCCCAATAAACCAAAAGCAACCACCTACATTTTCATTTCCAGAACAGTTCAAATATTAAGCGTGTCTCAGCTACACATACATAGGAGCCAAGTTTTGAAAAGTGCCAAGTATCAGATTCCTGACCATGAGACCTTTAAATATAACTACCTCTGAGCAAGTACCCCAAAACTGAAAGACATTTCTGGAGATGCTTTTTGTTCCCACCAGTTCACATCAACAGTCACTGCCTTGAAACCAGCAACATTAGACTGGCATTCACTGTCACTAACCACACAAAAATCAGCCATTAACAGTGCACTGGCAAGTCATCAGCAGTACTTCACTGAAGGTACCTAATGAGAATGTTATGATATGCCCAAGCATTAATAAACTTACATCAGGAACTGCTGACTGCATGCCATTTTGGTTGGGCTCTTTAAGAAACCTGAAGAATGGAGGGGAAATTAGATGCTATTGGAAAGCACTTTGCAGAACACCCCTAGAGTGGCCCAGGGGGCAGAATTTGGAAAGCACACTAGGGATTGATGGGCTTTTTGTTACTGACAGACAAGGGAGGCTGGTTTGGTTTCAAACAGCCTTCACTTTTTGTCATTAGCCACATCTCACACTGGAACCCTTGGTATTGTATCTCAACCATCTTGTCAGATTCCTGCAACTTATAGTACAGCATTTAAAACAAACTGAAAATAATGCCAGCTTCACCTTAAAATGCCTTACTGAAATAATTTCCAAAGCGGATTCTGGTACTTCCCCAAATAAAGTCTGTGACAGAGCCAAAGTGCTTCACTTGCAGTGATGTTGAGGACATGGCTAGCCTGTGCCATAAGGGCTGCACCTGGCCTGCAAGGTAGCTTTTCTTGGTGCCCATGTCAGCAGGACAAACCAATTACCATGTTCAGAGTGCTTCTGGTGTCTTGAGCACTGCCAGAAGATTGAAAGGATTGGCACTTATAAAAAGAATCCTTTTTATAAGCTGATCAGGGCACTAGGCTTTTTTATACTAACTAAATGGCTGCCTTCTTTGGCCTGAGACACCAGATTTATAGATCCTACGATGTCGATTTAGGGTCATCCAGTAATGTGTAGTTTCTCTTTATGGCATACTTAGGTAATCATAGGAATGGTTATTAGTGATAACAATAAAGCAAATAAATCAATAAATCAGAGTAGTGCAATTCCAGTAACTGGTGAGGGTAACTTAGGGATCAAAAGTCAGATGTCAACCTGAAACTGAGATTTCAAAGTAATTTTTCAGAGGCCATGCTATTCATAGACAATACAGGAAACCTCACCCATGTGTGGGACAGATATCCAATCTCCTCCAAGTCACTCCAGCTCCACAGTGCCCACAGAAGTCCAGCTCATGCTTCTTTGGACAGGCTGTGAGAGTGTTCTTATACAGGAAACACTATCACAAACCTCCTTTCCTAGGACAGCTTCCCTCCTCTCTCTCTGAGCTCATAGGGATGTGTGCTGATGTGGATGAATGGCAATATGTGAGAAAGCTCACTACACATTTCAGCTCTCAGTGAATTATCCACTTTGCATCTGTTCAACTGTACTTCTGCCTTGCATCTGTTTCACCCAAGAAAATCCTGTAGAAAGCTTCAAGAAAAAAAAATCTAGGCAAGTATAGTGTTTCTCCTGGCACTTCTGTATTAGTGGCCAGGCTGATAGTTCTGCCTATGGAAGTGACAAGATTTGCATTGTTTGGCCTTCATTTCTCCTTCAGAAGCAAGCACAGAAACTATCAGTAGCAGTATTCTACAGACTGAAAGAAATGATATAAATTTGTCCAAAGCATTTCCTGGAAGCTCTTCCAATAAAAGTTGAGGGATTATTTCCTTGCAATGTGAACAAGTGATCACTCCAAACCAGAGCTTCCAGAATTTAAATGGTCCTGTGATGAATATAATTCTGGATTATGATCCACACTTCACATACATCCCCCACCTGAGTGACAGCTGCAAATCAAAAGCACACCAGACATCATGGGGAGGCCAAGTGAGCAGCCTTTTGGGCTGGCTGATTTTGGCAGCTAAAACCTGCAGCAGCTTCTGTCTTCCTGCTCCTTGCTGGGCAGAATGACCTCAGCACAGGAAGCTGGCAGGTTTTGCAAGTAACACAGTGTTGAAGACTTGGATCCACTAGGAACCGGGTCCCTTGGGTCAGATGCAACCCAGCTGTAAATGGCACAAAGTGAGGGAATACTTGAGCTGCACTTTTTTTGTAGCCCCCCTCCACCCTGCCTCATTTTGATTACTTTGTCTTTCAGGATTTTATCTTCATTCCAGCTTGCAAAGTATCTTCTGCTGGTGAACTGACAAAAAGAGAGCCAGTAACAGAGCAGCCCAGTGTCGTCTCAGTCAAAAAATTCTCCCCAGAAATCCAGCTATTGCTGGCTTACCCCATCACATATTATATATTATACACTCCATGCTGTTTACAGGCTGGACAGCTAAATACTTACCTGATCTAATTTACCCAATCAAACTTTGAGTCTGATAAATGTATTTAGTGACAGGTGACTCTTGGTCCTTTGGGCCTTTCTGCTTCCCAAGGTCCATGATGGGTGTGCTGTGAAACCAGAGCCTGGCTGTCACTGCATTAGGGTCTGGGAAGGGAAGATGATAGAAAGCTAATTTTAAGGCAGATCTGCCATAATTTTAATCTCAGATGGAAAGACTTCCCCCCCCAGATTGAAGTTTCCAGCACTACCATTAACAGGAGGAAGGAGGCAGACAGAACAATGTTCTCTCCAGTGCTTCCCTGCTTCTCCTTTCCACCCATCTACACCTCTCAGCGTAGCTGGAGAACTAAAGGACTCAAGGTGTCCATTTTCCTCTTGGCAATTCCTGCTATACCAAGCCCTGAGGTGCCAGCAGTGACCTTGCAATGAAGTAGCAATGCATTAAAGAGAGAATGAACTGCATTGATATAGCTCTCCTTAAAGGAGCATACTGATACCTTGACTAGGAGTAAGGAGATTAAAAAATAAATCACAGTGTCCTCACTTAAAACTACCTCTGATGCAGAGTTGTTACAGGACCTTGAAAGAGAAGAGATGGGATTGAGAGAGATCAACAGGAGGTAAAAATGTTCTGTGCATCAAGCTCTTTGCCTAGCCTGCTTTACTAAGTCAGTATTTCTCAGCAAAAAGCAGTCAAATTCATAGAAATGCCTTCATGGAAATAGAACAGCCTATAGCAACGAAACTCTGCTTTATCATTTACTTAATGACCTGGGGAAGGTATTAGTCAAAACATTTATTCCATGAGGATACATTAAATCAGCCATTTCAATCCCTTCTTCTCCAAAAGCTTTGGTCTCTATGGAAGAGCTTTTCACATTCCACAGAAAGACAGGACAACCAGGCTCCTTTTTTCTAGACAAATATTCCGTTAATCCTTACTGGTTTATTATTTTGATCCATAACAATCAGATTGTTATGTAATTCCTAACTGCAGCAAGAACTGTGTAAAGACTAATGCCCAGATCTCACTGACAGAAAGGATTTTAACATCTTAGATTATGTTTAAAGAAACATAAGCACATCAGAGTTGTTCCAGGCAAAATATTCATTCTATTTCCCAGATGATGCCCCTTTGTTCTGGCACACTGTCAATAAATAAAACCAGAATTATAAAGGTCTTGGCTTTGTTTTCACATTGTCTTAGAACAGATAAGCAAAGAACTGGAATGTCAAAATATGGCCTATAATTAATAAATTCATCTCAACAAATTCTTTTCTTCACAGTGCGAAGCATTGCTTGAGCCCAGAGTCCCACATCACAGGGAGAGCAGGGACAAGTGAGGTTTATTTGTCCAACATTCAGATAGCAGCTCTTCTCAGGCGAGTTTCTAGAAATGAAGGGACCTTCAGTATTTCAAAAAGGGAGGAAGCTTTTCATCCCTTGTAAAGGAAATGAGCATCCTTCTCACAGGAGAGCAGCCATGCTACTCTCCTAGCCAAAAAACACAGCACACAGGCAAAACACCACCTCCTGATCCTGAATCATTTAACCTATGCCCAGCCTTTGGGGTTGTTTATTATTGTAGCAGTAATTTTCTAGTAAGTTGCTGGAATGTCTTTGAGAATGTCTTTGGCTCTGGCTAAATTAAAAATGCTTTCCATTATTATTATTTCCAACTAGAGTCTCTCTCTTATGGGATTTTGCAAACAGAACCTGTACACATTTTCTGCTCATCAGGTGAGCAGTCTCAGTAGAATCCTTACACCGTGTGAGAGTCCCATGGGAGCAGAAAACAGTTTACCCCAGATAGATGAATTTATATCGTTACATTATGAAAGCTTTTGCAGAAAGAATACTTTCTAGCAGGTGTCAAGCTTCTGTACTGTGTAATCTATCATCAAATCTCAAAGACATCTGGCCAATTATTTTATTTTCCTTTTAAAAACCAAGGAGGGGAAATAAAAGCAAATTTAACATTTACATTACTATTTATGGAAGTGAAAATAATGTTTTCTCCAGCAGGTTATGTCCTATTTACTTTTTAGTGTAGCATGTTGATAAATTAAATATTTTCTAGAAAACTCCTCTGCTACCATTAAAAATGAGGATTTTTCCACTTTATGACAACTTTAGTCAGTGTTTAAATAATTTTTTTAAAAGGTGGGCAGATGCTGCTCACTTTGAATTACTTGGTTTTTTTGGGGAATCTTTTCCTAGGTGCAGACTGAATTTCAAATTCTTTTGTTTGACCAGACAGGTCAACATACCTTGGCCCTGCTTTACTTCCCCCAGCATCTGACTGGTGCAAAACACCAAAATGGTAACAGCAGCAATGCAGATTTCATGGACTAGCTCCAATGGGAACTCAGTCCTGCATGGCATATGAGGACTTTCTGAAAGATGCCAATGTACAGGAATTTCGCAACTATAAGGTGCACCGGACTATAAGGCGCACTTTTATTGTTGCAGCGAGGATCCGCGTGCAACAAAGTAACAAATTAGTAACAGAATCGCACAATTGCGGGGTTTGCTGGCAGGTGCTCAATTTGCAAACATTTTTCACGGATCGGTGCAGCCTTTAAACGCAGCCCCACATTCCCTCCCCGTGCCACGGGCCCCAGTACTCCTACCCGCCCCTGGCTGCTGCTGCTCACACTTCCAGGTTGGCAAATTTCCGAACTTTGTGCATATATAAGGCACACCAGATTATAAGGAGCGCTACCAGATTTCAATCAAAATTTTAGTCAAAAGGGTGCGCCTTATAGTCGTGAAATTAGTGTCATTTAGTTTGTAATCCTTACCCCCAGCAGCATGCAGGATTATGCTGTCCAAGTAAGAAACATCGATGCAGCATTTTCTGGGGAGAGCTCAAGCTTTCTATGCTGCCTAAACTAAAACTCTTTCCCACCACAAGTTACCTTGTATGCACACACAGCTCAAGGAGATGGATAACAGCTCCTCTGAATGAGGGTGTCCTTTAAAAAAAGCCAAAAAACAAACATAGATGACCCAAGCCCCCATTTTCGGTGAACCTTCCTTGTTTTCGATGTTTTAAACATTTTTCTCTGCAGCCTTAAGATCCTTTGCTGATCACCCCACCACGCAAAACAACTCCCTGCAGCCTCTGCAAAAACCATCCCAACTCCATGATAAGGACAAAAAAAAGCTCCTTAGAGCTTGTTAATTCTTGTAGGCAAATAGCAGCTGCCTCTTAAGGCAGGGAGACTAAATTATGTGCACCTTTTCATTGGTTTTGGATTTAAAACTTGCTAAACTTACCAGTTCTGTGTTTCTATTGTAGCCCTCTAGCAGCTCATATGGACCCACATTAAAAATCTGAGCAGATAATTTGTGGAGTAATAAAAAAAAGCAAATTGCAAGTTGAAGGAAGTGGGGGAAAAAAGTAAAAAGGAAGGGAAAAAAAGCAAGAGCAACCAGAGACAAGTTCCTTCTGACATTGATTAATTTCAGCTGGTGAGAAGTTCCACGCTGGGAACCACACAGATACTATTGCTGGTTTTGTCAGAGAATCCTTCTCAAGTTTCACCTAACCCATTTAAACTCCTGCTGCTGTTGCAAAAGCGCCACAAAAATAGCAGCAAAACTGTGCTTTCTGAAGCAAGCAGTGCAGAAAAATATCCTTCACAAAAGCAAAGTTTGCAGCACGCTGTAATTAAGCTCCCATCCTGACAGCGGGAGCATGGAGTTTCATTCTAAATATAGCAGAAGACTCTCCCATGTACAAGCCCATTTCTAATGCAAGATTTACAAAATTAGTCAGTATCTGCCAGCTTCCTCCTAGGGATTCTTTAAGAAATATTTGGGGTTCCAGTGCAGGGAGCTTTACAGCAGGGATTTAATGTAGTCTTGGGTATCAATAATTTTGGTTGGTTTATTCCTCGCCTACACAGTGCTCAGGGCAGGGCATCCCCTGCTCACAGGCAGGAGGAGCAGCCTCTGCCAGGCCTGCTGGCTCAAGCAGGCAGCACACACACAACACAAAGAAAAATCCCCCAAACCCTTGACTTTCCCCCCAGTATTGACCTCCTTATCCAGCTTCCAGCAAGTGCTTCTCATGGCATTTTATCCTGAGCACTCAGTAAGGTCTCAGTCAGCTTTGGGTTGCCTCTCTTTAATTCCGTCTAAAGCAGAGATTTAACTCAGCTTGGGCTAGCTCATACTGAAATGCAGCATGGCTGACAGGCACAAATGAGACCACACCAAATGTGAACTGAGTTTGGAAACCATCTTCTTATCAGACATTCCTTAATCCACAATGGCAGAAGTTTATGTCCAAAAAGGAGACAACAGGGTCCTGTAACTTTGAATAAAAGGAGAGGCCGTGGGGTACCACTCTGAGGTCTCTCAAATTGCTAGAGGATGCAGCCTCCTTTTTATCCTAATTTCCCAGCAGCATTTCCCTCTTTCTTTCCTCATTGGCTGAGATACTTGAGAGGTCCAGACTTCCCAAATTGCCTAATATAGGCCAGCCCCACTCCTAATGTGCATTTCCCTCCTCCCTTTTTCTTTATGTCTCTGCTCTTTTTCTCCAAGTCCAGGAATTTAGCACAGTCTTGGGTGAGCAACAGTCTGTGCCAATTAGTGGAATTCCTATGGAATTTATGGTTTCTCCAATTGCTTTTTTCACCTATCAGTATCTGGGTTTAGCTACCAGCAGGCACACAGTTTGTAAAGACACCTTTCTCTCATTCCTTTCATTAATATAGATCAGCTCCAAATCCTAACTGCATCATCTGATGGCAGAATAATTAATAATTTCCACGAAGAAACTGCCTTTTAACTCTGGAGAAATGGGACTCTAGCCTGTGTTATATCTCTGTGTTTCTGGTCCAGCTTGCAGGTCTTTTCATCTGCATCCTGTACCATTTCTGGTGCAAAGGAAAGAGGAAGGAAGCTCTGGGGTAACCCTCCATGGCAGTGCCCATGCTGCTGAAACTTCTTCAGGGTGGGTAAGTGGCTACTGGTGAGAGCCTCTGAAGGTTTGACAACAGCAGGCAGGATGAGTGTTTCCAAGAAGGTGTGCACTGTGACTGCTTTGCACAGCTGTAATGGCTCCAAAGCAGCTGAGGAAACTATAAAAATAGCAGCACACTCCCAGCAAAAATCCATTTTTGATTGAGTCCAGCCTGCTCCTCCCTGCACTCTGTAAGCTGCAGCCAGCTTAAAGCTGGGCTCTGGGCACTGTGGCCAATTCTGTGGAGCTGTGCAGCACCTAAGCAGGTTTGGCAGAAGCAGAATCCATCTCCATCCCTGACAGCTGACCATGCTGAAGCTGCAGGAGAGCTGCAGGAACATGGGGATACCCTGCAAATATTGGGATATGCTCTTCTTACAAGAGAAGCATGTTTCCATGCTGCCCTGGATGAGCCTAAGGATGTATCTTTTTCTGCCCTCCCTTTCTGTGCCAAATTTAATGCTGATCTGCACACTACATCATTCACCTTCCTGAAGGTGGGCATGACAGTGATCAGGGCACAGAGCATCAGACCTGTGTGTCCCTGGGACATCCCAGGCTGTCTTGTGGATGGATGGCCAAATTTCCTGACAAAACTCAGGATCATGCACGCCTATGGCTGCTGTTCTTCTTGGAAGTCTTAATATTTCTGTACAGCACGATGCAGGATGAACCCCTCTCCTCCTGCATATACCAAAAGTCACATGGAAAAGTGAGCAGTGTCACAGCCTGTATCAATGTCCTTTAAAAACAAAATTCCAAGCGCTGTATTTAGTAAGAGGCTCCAGGCTGTGTGTGGAAGCTGTGAACATTTAACAGTGAGCAAATCCACTGTTTACCCAAGGCTGTTTTCCTTGTGGTTGTTTCTTTTTTTTTTCAGTAGCATGCATGCATGCCTTTGGTGTTTACTGTCAGCAATTTTCAATGTGCTGACAGGGCTAGAAGTGACCACAAAGCCAAAGCAAGCAGGCAAAGAGGAGAAGCAGAAGTAGAAATGTCAGGAGGCACAGACTCCAGCTTTGCAATCCTGCAGCAGTAAGGACTGAATTAACCCAGCTGTGATGAAGAACTGGATCCCTGTGTCACAATGGCTCTGACTGTGCAAAGAGCACAGCAGCACAGCTCACAGCACCTCCCCATCCTCTGAGGCTGTGTGTGGAGAATCAATAGCTTCCCCAAGCAAGGTCTGACATGCCAGCCCACAGGATCAATTCAGAGCCATGATTTCATAGCTACTCTGCTGTGAACTCCTTGCAAATCCCATTTAAGAGCTGTCCTGAGAGCAGAGCCGTGAACTCTCCTTACTGGAGGCAAGAGCTGAGTTTCCTCAGAGTAGCATTCAGTCTTTTCCTGGGCTGTGGCACAACCACCACCTTCTGCTTACAGCTGAAACAATACCAGCTAATTCCACCATGGAATTAAGGGGACAAAGGGAGACCTTTAAAAAGTACTTGGGACCTGATAAAATAGCTGCCCCCAGCAGACACTCAGCCCATACAACATCTTAATACAAGTGCTAGAGGGTTAGAAACCAGCTTGTGTTCATTCATTTTTTAAAAAATACACTTTTTCCAAGGCCAGTAATTGTATGGAATTTTTCAAGATGAGATTTTCCCACCCTCACAGCTGTTTTCAGTCCAAGATATCAAAAAGACATAACAATGATTAACGTTGTCCATTTTCCTTCGTCCCAGTCTCAGGACTTGCAGATTTGGAGCAACCTCTGTGCACATATGTATCAGAGGAGTAAATAATTTTTTTTATAAATGTCCTCCATAATTACAGAGAGTAGAATTATTTATGTAGCAAAACATACCCACAAACTCTACTACAATACACTGAATATTTTACTCTTTGAGGAACATCTGCATCAATGGCAAAGAGAAAGAAAAATGAGAAATGCTGGGTTCATGAAGACCTCCCAACATTATTTCAGGCATTAGCCCAGTGAGGTGCAGTGACATAGTCCACTTTGCAGTGGACAGGGATAGGTGAGTTCTCCAGAGAGCTGCTCAGATCCTCTAACTTAGCTCCTATCCAGAAATGCCTCTGGCACCCATGAAAACAACCAGGATCTACCTGGTTTTGACTGATCAGCACAGCAGTTGGGTTCTTTACTACTTTGTTGCTCAGTATCTTTCTTATCCCTTCCTAAACTGCAGAAAAAACATTCCCCCAAACTGAAGCCAGCAGGGCAACACAATTATGATAAGACTGGCAAAATATAATCATTTGCATATCCGTGACTGACACAGAAGATCATTAATTAGGCATTCTGAGTATATGTATATATGTATAAATTAGCATCTATTCATCATTTAGACTGTAATAGGGGTTTTTTTTATATCTGAATATTAACTATGTAGGAAAATTACAAAGTTTTCCACGGAAGGGCATCCAACAAGAAATTTCATCAGCAAAGATGAAATGAGAATTACAAAAACAATCAAAATAGTGGAGTGAACACTGAAGAATCTGACCTTGGTGGTGCCTGTCCCTGCTCAGTTCCTCCTCACTTGTTGCAAGCTCCCTGCTACCTCTCTCACCACCCAAGCACGTGCACCCCCAACAATTCCTCATGGTGGGAGCATTTCAGCAGTACTATTTTTGACTGAATTTTAAAAGGCAATGTAAAAACCTTCAGGATTTCACACATCTGCTATCCACAATCCCTACACCTCATTAAGATTAAAGAGGACACAGACTGAGAGCAGAGCTTCTAACTCCACCACTACCTAGCAGAGCACCCAAAGACATCTTGCACCAGACTAATTCTTACTGGAGAGAATAATTAGAAGGAAACAGGACTTTAAAGTTTTTTTTTAAAAGCTGGATGTAACCTCTTTGCAGGAAGTAAAAGACACTTCAAAGACTGCACTTTCACAAGTGAAAGAAATCTGGTGATTTTGGAAGTGTGAGATGACAACTTGAAAAATTACCAAAGCTCACAGCTCTTGAACAGAAATAAACAAGGCAGGTTGGTAGCATTTATGGGCAAGACAGAAACTAATGAAGATATAACTGCCAATAATAATAATATTAACAAAGTTTTCTCAGAGCTAAAAAAAGGCACAAAAGGTTGAAAGAAATAAAATATAACAGGGGATCTCAGGTAGTAAAAGCAAAAGCAGCTGCTTTATCCTTTCCAAGCATCTGGTCTGTACTTTTAAGAACACTGATGCTCACAGTCAACCAGTGAAATGGATAACCAACAGAGAAACAGAAACCAAACAGAAACAGCATCCTCCCAAGGCTAGATATTTATCTAGCAGAAAATGAACTTCATACTTACTGGGCTACCTATATGGCACTGTGTTAGTCAACACAGAAAATGGAAAGCATACTAGCAAAAGAACAAAGTGTGAAACCTCTGTTTTCTTCTGTTATTTTTCTGCTTCCAAAATAGGGATCACTGACTGCTCCTTGTCCATCATAGTGGTTGCTCTTATGTGAAATGGTTAGGCAGCTGCTATCCCAGCATCTTCTGCATTGGCAGGGATGGACAGTCCATTATCACATTATGTAACTTAGTTCGGCGTGATATCATTGACAACAGTGCAACTGTGTGATTGATATTTCAGTTATTTAAGCCAGATAATGAAATTGAGTATTTGGGAAACAAAAAGGGGAAAAAAAAATCCCCCCCAAAAAATTTAGAGATCATCTGATTTTTTTTCAAATTTCTTTTAAATGCAGGTTTCTTTGTGATTCAAGTTGCCTGAATTCAGCTAAATCTAGATTCAGGGACAGCAAGCACAAAGTGTGCACTCTCACAAGCCCTCCTCATTGCTCCTACTCTTTGGATTCATCAGTGTGGAAGCCTACTGACCTTGCTCAGCTTCTCTGCCTACCCTATTATTACTGCAGTATCACCTTTAAAATACCCATATCTAGAACCCATTAGAGATGTAAACTTATGAAGCACATACACACTCCCATCCAAAAGAAGCAAAACTGGTAGCAGCATTTAGTGGTCTAGGTTTCTCCACTCCAACGTAAAAAAAAAAAAAAATGTAGGAAGGAAACTCTGGCTTAATTTTCTGCCTTTCTGCAAATGTAAATCTGTCTGTCATCCATCATCTCTGCATTTTGGGGTTGTTTTTAGCTCTCAAGCTCCAGGTCTGATCTAGACAGTTGTGGAGCCCTGACAGCTCCCACTAAACACACGCAAGAATGACTCCAGCCTTGCCAGAATTAAGCAGGGGGTGGGTACAACTTTCTAAAGGTCCTTCAGAACAAACAGAAAGAACTTGTGATTTTCTGCATGCCAGCTTTTGAGTGCATGCCTGCTGAGCATGATCCCTAAAATTACATGGCTTATGAAGGCAGGGAGAAGACAGCTCACAGCTACATCTTGGGGTCAAACAAAGCTGCACTGAGGGGTGTGTGGATGAAAGAAAAAGAGTATCATAGATAAGATAACAACATATAGACAAGCAAAGGTCATTTCTCCTGGTGTCAAGGCATCAATTTTAACCACCAAAACTAAGGAGATCATTTACGTGAGAGTTCTCCGTGCCAAGAAAATCCACCCACCAATCCAGACTAATACCTACCAGGCAACAAACCATAGGGACCACACATATAAACCAGAAAATTCAACTATGCTGCAAAATGAAAACTGATGAAGTAAACAATAACTTGGACCAAGTGGGTCTTTTCAAATGTGGTGATTAAATATGAACAGGACAGGTAAGGGTGGTCTACAGCATCCAGTGCTCAAAGCCAATTCAGAGGAGTGGAAGGTTCCTGTTTCAGCCTTTAATGAAAGAGCAAAGGCAAGTCCAGCTCTGGCCTTGCAGATTTTATCACAAGGACCTGTTCTTCTGTGCTTTAGAAGCCGCTAATGATCTGGTTGAATGGGCGTGAATCCCTGAAGGAAGGATCCTTCAAAGACAGAACAAAAATCTTTGATTGAGGCTTTGACAAAAATAAAGTGCCTCCTGACAGTGTGGGACAAAACCATCTCTGAAAGATGAACATAATTCAAGCATTTATTTCAAACTCCTGTATCATCCACTGGCTATAGGAAAGGGATTGATTTCTTGAAAAAGACTGTTCTGGCAAGAGATGAGTGCCAAAAGGGAAAAAAGCCCTATCAACATTTACATAGAAGAAATGGACCACCTTTGCTGTGCCAGGCCACAGCTTTCCCATTTTTTAACTTTTTTTCCCTTTTGGACAATACTCTCAGGCACATGATTCTCTTGGTTGTCCTGTCCAAGGCTAGGAATTAGACTCGATTCTTGTGGGTCCCTTCCAATTCAGGATATTGTATGATTCTATGATTTTCTTCAGGGACTACTAAGCTACCATTCTCACTACTGCAGCAAGCCTCCTTCATGAGTTTGAGACAGACTATTCCAGGCCAAAGCAATTGATCCAATGGCTCATTCACAGCAGAAAACCAACAGTGCATGAACTCTGCTGGGAGACATCACCCTGAGAAAGAAAACAGACTGAAGGAAAATAAAAGGGAACCACCTACAAGGGTCCAGTAGCATCAGAGGGGATGGTTACTCAAAGTCTGTAAAAAAAAAAAAGAAGAAATAACCCATCTGTCTGTCTGCTTGCTGGCTCTTGCCAAGTACCCTTTTGTGAGCCTCAAAAACCTGAATTTACCAGAATTCTGCCCTAGCTAAAGCAACACTAGTTATACAACTTGATCTTAATTGAAATATTTGGTGCCTGCTGATATGTTCAAACAAATTCACCAGATCTTGATTATGTGCTGGCAATTAAAGCCATT
Source organism: Sialia sialis (assembly GCA_009812075.1). Lineage (NCBI taxonomy): Eukaryota > Metazoa > Chordata > Aves > Passeriformes > Turdidae > Sialia > Sialia sialis. The sequence continues at coordinate 1,185,430 of VRYO01000180.1, read as the reverse complement.
AAGTCAGTAGACAGACAGCAGGTTATTTCATTGCTATTTGACAAAGCCAGCCGACGTTCTTTCCCCCTGTCTAAGTGACAGCACTGTAATTAGCAGTAATCAAATACTATTTGTGTGAGGTGTTATGAGTCTGCTTCCTTAGCTAGCAAGACACCTCTGCCAAGTGCAGAGCACAGAAACCTACCTCTGGTCAGACCATGCACAAGATAGAATAAGGGGAAGAAAACAATGAAACAGGAGGAACAAAGGATGATTATTTATTTCAGGCTGAAGGAGCTCTTGAAAGCAAGATTGAAAATTAAGAACATTTTTTTTTTCTGCAAGCTGTATATTAAAAAAAAAAAAGTTAAGCTAAATTACAAAACCATGATCAAGGAATATTGTGAAATACAATAATAATTTAAATTATATTTAGCATTTATGTATTCCCTGCTTGAGGAATGCATGCAACTTGTATTAGATTAATGGGTGTTCTACTCATGCATCAAGCAGAGACTAAAGCCTAATAGTGCATTACGTTTTCAAAGTGCTGTACAAACATTAACTAATTAATCCTCATAACCACCCTGCATGGTAGGTAAGTGATACATGAAGTGTATATCTGAGCAAGCCCAAGAGCCAGACAGCACCACTCTGTGCTCTTCAACACAGACTGTAAATTAATCACATTTATTGCTGCACCAAACTCAGATGTATTCTGCAACAGCAAGAGAGGGACCCATGGTGAGCCCAGTTCACTGAAGCCAGCAAGAAAAGAAGCAAATTACAGCTCACTCTCTCTCTTCCCTCTTTCCCTGGGCTCTGGTGGGCCACTCTTGACGAGCACAAAGTATTAACGCCCACTGCTTCCCATTTAAATTTCTGCTGGGGGGAGAGAGCTCTTGAACCCTGGGAAGAGAAAGGAAAAGATCCATAGGAGCCTCATCACTGCAGACTTTCCTCTGACAGTACTACTCCCTTTGATATCTTGATCTTCCCCACTTTCTGCTACTATTCCTCCTGGCAGGCTTTCTGCCTTCAAAACCTTGAGCAAAGTCTGTATATCAAAGTTGCAACAGGACCCCAGGAGGAGAAACTCAGCCCACAATTTGGGTATTCCAGCTACAACACCTGAGTGATTTCTCTTTAAATAAACCTAGCAGTGAACATATTCCATCTTTCCCTGGTGAAGAGACACTGCGTTCTGAACACCCATTCTCAACAGGCCATAGGCAGGAATAACTTCACAAGCAGAAAACTACTTTAATGCCATGTAAAAAAGTCCCAGGACATATAAATGCTCAAAGAGCATTTGATAAATATGACAAGACTACACAGTGATATATTATGAGGGGAGGTGCACCTGGGGACACAGTTAGCAATGAACACAGCAATATTAACAATTAGAGTAAATAATCTTAGAGATCTTTTCAAACTTTAGTGATTCTACGACAAGTGTTAAATCAGTCAAATTAGGATAAAGGAAAAGCAGACCAGGTAAGTAATGAAAGCATTACACTGCACTATTTTCATCACTATTCTGCTTTCCAAAACTCACTTAGCCCAGTACACATCACAGTGAAATGGTGCAGCAGGTGCTCTGGCAAACTAACACAAAGACATCAACCATGTGTACGTTTTCCCCAAAGCCTTGGAAGCTCAGCGTCAGAGTTGACACTGCAGATGAAATCTGTGGGTCTCTGACAAGATGATCTTCTCAGTGGAGAGAGACCAAGATCCAGCTTCCTTTCTGCACAAGTGCCCTGATCTCAGCAGCAGCCACAGGCACTTCTCCATGGCTGAACCTGCCTGCAAAGTGACATGTGCCATTTACGAGCCCAGAGCAGATGGGTGAGCAGGGAGAAGCATGAGGAGGAACAAAAACTCACATTCGAGAACTCACATTCAAGAAAGATGCTCTCAAAACCGTGCTTTATCACCTTTTGGTGTCACATCAAACACACGAACAGACGGTATGAAATAAGAGGAAAATTTCTTGAAAGAACGATCAGTTTTGTTCAAAAGTCATTCACATAAATTATAATTCGTATGCCAGATCTTCAGCTAGAGGTGGTGCTCAAAACTGCTGCACCCTGACTGCTTTAGCAGGCAGGGTTTGGATGGCAATGGGAACTGTGGATGGTGTGTTTGGTCTTTAAAGATAGAAACACATTTGAAACATTCTGTTTGCATTTGCCACAGGCTGCCTAGAAAGTTTACAGACACAGATCCTAAATACATATGTACTTGCATCACTCTACCATATCAATGAAGTTTCAACAAGACTGTGAGTAAATCTGCTTGGAAAATGAACTTTCATGTGTCCCAGAGCTTCCTGGACAATGAATGGACCATGGATAGGGAAGAAACAGTAGTGACAGCAGTGAGGCTCCTGATGATTGTGATGGAAAACAGATATGAATTTTGGCTTGGACAGTTGAAAATTGAAAGAACTTTCTGGGTGACTCCTCTGTTTGTAAAAATTGGGTGAAGACTTTCCAAATTGTGTGTTCTCAACTGCAGGCAGCTGAACCCAATGTGGGATATAGTTGACTTTCTCTTTATGGAATGTGATTCAGAATCCTCTGTGATAGCAAACACAGCCTTTTGTCCCAGATGGGTCAGTTTTATCTCAGGTGACAGTGTCCCTCTAACATAAGGCAAGCACAAGTCTGAAGGACGTAACAATAACTTCATTCTGCATTGGAACTAAGAACTTGCTTTTTTTTTTTAGCTGGTTTTCTTTCAAGCAGGAACAGATTTTCTCAAAATCTTGTCTTGATGAGGCATCCACCCATAAGCATAGGGAAAAGAAAGGCAACCAACCCTGCAGGAAATCCTGCTGTGAGCTCTGCAGCTCTCAGCTTTAGGGACAAGTGTTTGCCAGCAGCTTCCTCCACCCTATCCAGGCCAGGGAATCCACCTTCCCTCTCCTGAGGAAATGGAAGCCCCAAAACAATCCTGCACACAGCTCCTGCAACACCAACTTCACACTGCCCCAAAATGAAGACAACTAAAGGAAATTTCTTGCATGCCTTCCTTAATCCTGCTGTTTGATATGGAGAGAGAGAGAGAGCAGCATAGAGAAATGAGATTGTGAGAAACTGGTTTCATTTCAAAGCAGCCCTCCCTCTTGGCTAGCAAACATTCAGCAAATGTTGTGGCCATTTAATTTCCATCCTCTCCCTTCCCCTCAGTCAATAACTATATAATTTCCATAGATGTTGAGGAAATATTCTCTGATCACCTGAAAGTCAGTATAGACAAGTGCAAGGTAATGCACACAAAGAGCTGTGGTTTCCTGCTGATGGATGTTATCTTAACACCAACTGCCCTGGAAAATTCTTCAGCACTGCTGTAGGCAGCTGAGTGAAAACACCTGCTCTACACAGAAGGATAAGTGGCAAAGAAACAAAACAACAGGATGAGAGAATGTGTTAATACAAGGAATTTATTTTTTTTTAAAAAGTAAAGGGTAAGTAAATCTTTCATGAATACTCCCCACTCAAATACTTGCTGCCTCATTCCAAAACA
>VRYO01000180.1:1158357-1180917 GCA_009812075.1 Sialia sialis | reverse complement strand
GGGAAAAGTGCTCAGGCTGGAGCAGGAGCAGAGGAAGCTGTGATCCTGTGGGAGATCCAGAGAGAGTCCTTGCTTCCAGAGATAGAGAGCCCTTGCTTCCACACTGGAGCAGCCTGTCCTGCACCCCGTGGATGAGTGACCCTCACCACAACAGTTTTGGGGAGATACTCACAGCATCACAAAGAGCCTTTCCCCTGAAGGAGCAAAAGATCTCAGTGATGAACTGACCAAACCCCCACTCTCTGTCTCCCTGGGCTGTCTGTAGGAGGGAGGGAAGGGCTGGGGGAGAAAGGTGTTTTAAAGGTTTGGTTTACTTCTCATTGTCCTCTTCTGACTCTGCTAATAATAGATTTACTTTATACCTTTAAATTTGAATATGTTTCACTTTTTTCTCCCAATCCTCATGTCAACTCATGAACCCTTTGTTAATTTTTTCTCTCTCCTCTGCCCAGCTGAGAGCAAAAGGGGGTGAGAGAATAGCTTTTGTGGGTGCCTGGTTTTTGGCCAGTGTCAGACCATGACAGAAGGCATCACTACAGCATTTCCTGGGACTTCCAAAGTGCCTATGCCAGCTGAGCACCCAGCCCCTTCTGAAATCCATGGCAATTATGTGACCATCCCCTTATCACCCCCAAAACACAAACCCACATCCTCAAGCATCTAAAGCCATGCCTATATAGGGCTGGAGACAAGAAGCAATAGAGCCTGGGGAACCAGACAGCTCTGACAGTAGGAGAGTCCAGCTCAGCATGGGCTCTGTGGATGGTGAATGGAGGACAGGAGGGACAAATCTCTGCCTCAAGCCACTGCACAGAACCAACTTGGCAGGATCAGCTCAGCAAATCCTGTGCCAGGGCTCTGCCCACTACTGGAATGGCTGGAAAGCCCCAGTCCCTCTTCTTTGGCATGTCACACAGCTTCTGTTTGGGATGAATGGGACACAGCCACGTCCCCAGGCTCACCAGCAATGTGACAGGCTTCCCTTCAAAGCCAAGAGGGAGTTGCATCAGACATGACTCTGACTTGGATTTCAAAGAGGCCTAATTCTGCTCTCACTTGAACTTTTCACTAATGTAAATGAATTAACTCCAGCTATATGCTAATACTGCTAAGAATACAATTCAGAAATCACAGAAGGCTATTTTCAGGATTTTCTTTTATTGCATGAAAGACCCTTAACTCCCCTAGTCTTTCAAAGTAAGCCAAAACATTCAGATGTTGCTGGTACAAACTGCGTCATGCAAGACACAGACATAAAGAGTAAAACAAGTGCTGTAATTTAACATTCAGGCAGCCACTGCACAGCCCCTGTGTATTGTCGCAAATGAAAAAAAGTTTAAAACTGACTACTCTTTCCAGAAATACAAAGGACAGCCCTGCACCACCCCCTACCCCGCACCCCCAGGCCTTCTGTCTTGTTTTTGTTTTTCAAATTGCATAAACCAGTCTTGTGGTGCAATTACAAGAATGTATAAACGGAGCTGCTTGGCCTAGGGAATTTCTACTAACACAAAGAAATCCAAAACACTGATGTTTGCTTGTTTGTTTGCTTTCAATGCTGCTGATGGTTTCCCATCACAAATCCTTTCTATCTTCTGTCCATTAAGGGACAGATGCAGGAGAGTCCCACTCTGCAAACTCAGTGACCCTTCCCCATCAGTCAGGGCTGCTCCTGCCAAGCTGAGCTTTGCAAGCCCACCCTTCTAGCTTGGGTTTTACAGTCAACCAAAACCTTCCTTTCATTTCATACAGGATTCCAGAAAGGTGGAAGCCTAAGCTCAAACCTCTGAGGAAAGAAGACAGTTTACCCTCCCAGTGGACAGAAAGCAGGTTAGCAGACTTGGGCTCCCTGGTCGCATGTACAAGGGAGAGAAACTCATCTCCTGTCCCTTGGTGTGACATTTGCCCAAGCTACAAGAACATAGCCCTCTCCACACACAAAGGGCATTGCAGGAGCAATGTACAGTCCACAGGGGAGTCTGAAAGGATTTGTAGAGGTGATTCTGAGGAGGAGGAGAGGTGATGTTGCCAACCAGCACATACCAAATTCTCCTTGAAGCCCGAGACCTATTCCTCTGGCCACAGGTGGTGGCAAGAAGCACAGGAGCCACTCTTCCACTGTGACAATATTCTGCCCTTTGGGACTGCAGTCACTGTATTTTTCTTCCCCTTGCACTGGGAGTGAGAGCAGTCCATATTGCTTGCTGCTCTCCAGGATTTACATGCCAGAAAATTACATGTGCTCTCTTTTCCCCTCCCTCCCATTTTCATACACAGAGCAGCCTTCCCCTCCTCCTTTCCATTTATCCTGGGTGCCTGCAATGAAGCTGGGGAGCACATCTGCACTGCAAGCCACACCTGCTCAGCACAGCAGGCTCTCATGGCAAAGGAAGTTTCAGCTCAAGGAGTGGGAGGCAGAGAGATAAAAAATATCTGGCAGAGTAATGGGATTAACATCAGCAGTGCTGTGTAAATCATCATCTGGCGGGTGTCTTTTTCTACTCACCAGCTTAAAGCAATAAACCAAAGCATAAACAAGACACCTCCCCCAGCACCAGGTACATTAAAGTAATGCAATTGCCTGGGCAGCCCCAGCATCAGTCTGTTCCTGTCCTAATGTAGAGATGAAAATTTTTACTCATCCACTCAAGGCAAGTCATATTTTGATGGACAAATGAAATAAGTAGATTTTTCATTATGTGTCCCACTAAAAGGCTGATGAATAAATCTTCTAACAGTTATCGTCCATAGTAGTTTTGCTGCTCAGTGTCAGGAATATTTGACAGGTATTTAAATGCATTTGTTTGTGTTCATATAGAATTGCCTTTTTGCACACCAATAAAAGTCCAAGTTTCTTTCTCAGCCATACTGACAAAAACTCATCTACTCATACTCATCTACTGATATGTCCCATTTAGGAAGATCAAGTTTATTCCAAAAGCATGTAATGGGACAGCATCAGTCAAACCACCAACATTTCTTAGAACACCTTGAATTCATCTGCTCTTCTGCTGGAAATAAAAAAAAAAAGGGAACCACTATCAAAGGAAAACAAGAGGCAGTGTTCTCACTTCTGTGTGCATTTGGAATTCACAGAGATCACTTTACAACACCGTTCACAAGAAACTTTAAAATGCGAGCCCACAATTTGCATAAATGAATTTGTCGTTTCCAGCAAAATATGTCCTAATGACTGAAACTCTTTCTTGGTCATGCTGTAGAACAAAAATATTTCTGAAATGTTCTTCAGCTTTCTGTGCTTTATGTACAGATAAAACTCAGAACCAGAACAAGTAAATTACTGCTTCAGATACTGTGACTTTCCTCTGCTCCCAGTTATGCACATTAGTATCAGCTGCCGCCCAGGTGTAGTCAGATTCCAAAGCCCTACATCCTTGTAGAATCTGAAGTGCAGGTTTTTTCTAACTTAAAAATAAAAATCCATCTTTTCAGTTCAGGGATTCTCTAGTCTTGTCCTCCAAGTACATATTTTGCTACCTAAGCAGAATTAGTCAAAACAAAAATCTGCTCCAGTGGTTAACTACTATCCAAAGATTATTTTTTTTACCCAGTTCCTTCAGAGAATAGAAAGTATAAAGAGGATTTAAGCACAAAACAAGCAAAGTCTCTCTGTTGCTAGTGGCAAGGAAAAGAAAACAGGCAGCAGAGGTCCTGCCTAAATAGAGTGTGGAATAGATTCCCTCTAACCAGATCTGTGCACTCACACAAAGCAGAGCCAGCACAGGCACCAGCCAAGGGCTATTTTAAAAGTGCAGCACATGGAGCATTTCCTCAAACTGAGCTGAAAACCGTGAAGAAGGGCTCTCTGGCTGGCACATCTACAAGTGCACTATGGCTCTAACAGCAGGGCCCAGTGCGACATCTCAGTGTCATTCCAGGGCCACCCTTGTGTCTGGTCTCAACCCTCCCGCTGTCCCTGCTGCCTGTCCTGCTGCCACCTTCTCCTGCAGTGCTGCCTGGCCACCAGGAATCCACTCCACACCCTGCCTTCATCCTCAGCCAGTCCCCTTGGCCAAATTTAACCTGCTTGGAAAAGGAGAAATTAAAAAAAAATAATAAAAAAAAAAAAACAAACAAACAAACAAAAAAAAAAAAACCAAAAAACCAACAGGGTTGTGCTGCTTCCATTTCGAGAGTGCAGTATCAGACACTGAATTTCAGAAAAACTCCCCTGGGACTGCTCAGACTAGGGAAAACATGCTGTTTCCAGTGAACTGCCTTAATTCCATTGATTATCACACTTTACTGCTGATACAGAAGCATTTAGCCCCTCTCACACAGTACCAGCAGGCCAAGTAAATGGTACAAATTCAAAAACTATTTGTGAACATGGCTTTACTAGGCAGGCCTTAAATAAACCCAAGATAAAAGAAGCTCTATTTTGTTACTAGGCTTGAGCTGAGAGCTATTTGTAGGGACCTATACTGTCTTTAATGTCACCATTTACTGCTCATTTACACGTATCATACAAACATCCAGCCTCTTCCATGGGTACAAAACCACAAATTTTAGTGCTTAACTGCAGGTATGTGAAAAGCATGTTAAAAAAGCCCTTCTCTTTCTTGTTCCATCGACTCCTGGCTTAAAAGAAGGTGGTGACTGCAAGGATTCACTACTTATATTAATTTGAGCTACATGCCAAGATGCTCTGTGCAAAGCTCTGCATGGTTTTAATTCCCTACAGTTTTAAGTGTAACTACATTAGACCAAGTCAATCAATATTTTTTCTGCCCGTATTAAGATGCTTTGTTCTCTGGTTTATATCACAGGCTCATGGCTAGAGTGACCCTGATGGGGCTATGGCCACTGATGACAAAATTTTTTTAGTCCCAAAAATTGCAAAGCAATTTTCATACAAATATAATAATTTCACAACTATAAGGCGCACCGGACTATAAGGCGCACTTTTTTTTTTTTAAAAAAAGCGAGGATCCGCGCGCAACAAAGTAACAAATTAGTAACGGAATCGCCCAATCACGGGGATTACTGGCAGGTGCTCAATTTGCAAACATTTTTCACTGATCGGCGCAGCCTTTAAACACAGCCCCAGGCGCCCTCCCTGTGCCACGGGACCCGGCACTCCTGCCCAGCCCCAGCACCGGCTGCTGTGGCTCCTCAGCTCCTTGGCTTGCACTTCCGGGTTGGCAAATTTCTGAACTTTGTCCATCTATAAGGCACTGGATTATAAGGCGCACTTCCGGGTTTTGGTCAAAATTTTAGTCAAAAGGGTGTGCCTTATAGTCATTAAATTACTGTACTTTAAATTGAAAGAACGTGGGTTTAGATTAGAAGTTAGGAAGAAATTCTTTGCTGTGAAGGTGGTGAGGCACTGGAACAGTTTGCCCAGACAAGCTGTGGATGACCCATCCCTGGAAGTGTTCAAGGCCAGGTTGGATGGGGCTCCGAGTAACCTGGTCTAGCAGGAGGAGTTCCTGCCCATGACAGGAGTGTTGCAAAGGGATGTTCTTTAAAGTCCCTGCTAATCCAAACCATTTTTGGATTTATATGATTCCATGAATGACAGGGCCCTGGGACTTCACCAGCTGCCTGCAGCTAGCTGAGCAGATAATGACTAATGACCTGCATCTCCATCTCTCCTCCCTTTCCCTCCTGCACAGAGTGGAATGCTGGCTGCGCTGCTCCCTTTTAGGCAGTGCTCACACTTTCAAACCTCTGTAAGAAATGAAAATCCTGTGCATTTATAAAGGTGCTTCCTGCAAGTGTTCGCTCTGTCCCTCACACCTCTGTTCTTGTGAAGATCACAGCTCCAACATAAAATAAATGATCTTTAACTGTTCAGCAGGATTATTCTGCCAGGGCTGGCTGCAAATACATTAAAAAAGGAGGGGCTGAAAGAATGAAGAAAAGCCTTCCCTTCCTTAGAGCCTGCAAGAAAGACTGCTTCTTCTTCCTCCCCATTCCCAGCATACACATTTCTGTCTCTACAATTCCTAGGATGTGATATTCATGTCCCAGTAATGAAGATCACACACTGTCAGGAACTGAAATGTTTAATGTCTTAAGCATGTTATGAAGGAATTTTGCCCATTATAGCAAAAACTGAATAAAGAAACCACAACCACAGAAGCCCACCCCTCCTTGAAGATTCCTGGCTGGAACTTTGCACCCTGAGTTAAGTCACCTAGATAAGATAAAGGCAGGACTATTGTTCAATAATCTCAGGTCTAGGGAGAAACAAACGAGGCTGAGAAAAAGGAATACACCCACAAGAGAGCCAAACACAGCAGAGAACCATCCCTGGCTGGTTTGGGGTGCAGGAGACCACAGCCCACAGAGGAAGGGATGAACAGAGCCAGAGGCTGCTGCCAGAGCCTGTGCCAAACTGCCCCAGCCCAGGGCAGGTACCTGGGCATTCCCACCTAGCCTGAGCATGGATTCATCCATCCTGTGCTTCTCAGGAGACCTCACCACCCAGCAGACCAGCTGGAGAGGATCACTGGCACATTGGTGGGATCCATGGAGTGGTGATATTTCCTTTATTCTGTCTCTGTCACTCTTTCTGTGCCCCTAGCTCTTTTCTTTTTCTCTCTCTCTCTCTCTCTCTCTCTAGTTACTATTAAATCAAACCCATACTATTGACTTTGGTATATGGTCTTGTTTGCACCTTAATTCAGGCAGAGGCATTTCTAACAACTTAAAAAAAATACAGACTGTAACAAGCACATCTTCCTGGCAAGCACTGGCCCAGGAGCTGATTAGACTTAAGTGATGTACATCCACAAAAGCTTTTTGACCAATGAGCCTTTTTCTCATGAAATACTTCAGCCAGTGAGGAGCCTAGCAGTGCTGAAGCTGTCTTCACATCATCATGCAGCTGCAAACCTAAAGCTGAGGCTGTGGAAGAGTTAGGAACATGCAGTCCCACCCTAAGTAGGCTGGACTGCAATTTGCACCAATGCCAGCCAGAGGGCTGATGCCGGGGCCTCTGAACCCTAGTGGAGTGTAATAATGCAGAAGATTGACACAACTGTGAAAAAGTTACCCAGAGGTCTTATAAGGCTGATACAACCTTCACCAGGTGCCATGAACCCTCCTGCAGGAGTCAATGGCCACATCATGTCATGAACACTGGGCAAAAACAGAGATGTTGCAGTGACTGCTGTCATCCACAGGAGCTGCAATTATTAAATGCAGGGAACCATAAAAAGCTACAGGGTTTTGCAAAACTTTTCATGACTTCAGAATATTCTACATCTCTATTATATATTGAGTAATGATAAATGTATACTTGTGCATACGAAATGCTTAAGAGACACAGAAAGTTGCTTAGTTTTGTTTGATCAGCAAAGGGCTCAGCTTTCTGCAGAAAACAGAATTATTCATTAAAATGCTTCTGAAGCAGGGAATGTCATTGCTGATAGAAAATTTTGTAAACTGGCTGCTCTTTCTTGAGCACTGTTTGGGTTTGGGACTTTTCCTTTTGTTTCTTTCTCTCAGGGAATTTTCTCTCATGTGTTGCTAAAAGAATATGACTTAAAAGAGAGTACTCAAAAGAGAGAAAAGAAGTTGCCAGACTCAGGGGAAGGGTGCATCTGGCTGTTCTCTTCACCTGGAGAGTTTTCTCTTGGAGAGGCAGAGATTCCTTGAGATTCGGGCTGGTGGAAAGGGCTGGGCATAGCTCCTTGCTCTTTCCCTCTCTCTCACTTGGCAGCATAGGAAGGGAGACCTTGACCCTTGGCAAAATTTGTCTCTCAAACTGAGACAAGCATAAACACCATGCACCCATGTATCAAAGCACTAGGCCTGTTTCTCAGATTCCCTGGCTCTCCACTTCCTTGTGCCATGCCAGCAGTAATGTTCATGGTGCTGCACAATGGACTGCACCAGAGTGCTCCCCAGTCTGAACTCACTGTCCCCCAAAACAGGAAAGTTTTCAGCTGAACTGCTCCTGAGTCAGATCTTGTGAAAGATAACAGAAAGGAGATATGTAGAGGTCCCCCCAAAGCCTCATGCTGGACATAAGCAACTGGAATAACCTTGACCTTAGTATGCTCTTTGCCCCAGTACTTGAAGCATTAAACACAGCCAATTTCTACCATTAGCTTTGTTTAGAAACCACACTGCTCACTGCCAAAAAACAACCTCATCCTCATGGTCACACTGAGTTGGGGTCTATGGTATTATGGAAAGATAAATGACACAAAGCAGCAGCTCAGCTCTGTGTCAAATGACAAAATCTGAGTTCCTGAAACTGTGTTTGGTCATTGTTTTTTGGTTTTTTCTTGAAGGCAGCAGGCATCTGCAGAGTCTCCCTGAGTGCACTGAACTGTGTACAAGTGCCTCACTAGCCAAGGACAGTTTCTTGTCTTGCCCTCCTTCCACAAGCAGGTGTAAGTATCAACTGCAGAGAATGCTCTGTGACAACAAACGTGTCCTTCAGTGTCAAAAAATCCCCACACTAGAATGAAGAGCTGGTAGGAAACTCTCTCCTTACCAGGATGTGGGGCAGGGCAGAAAGACGGAGATTTGACATGAAGATGTCTGAAAAGTATTATCTGAAAGGCATTTTCCAAGACTAACACTGTACCAATTCCTGTGTGGATCAAGATCATTCCTGATTAAAGTTCCAGGTCAGGAGCTTCTGATATATTTCAAAGTTCTGTCTTGTTCAGGACAGCAAATTCACAACATGGTTAAACATGTGCAGAGAGGTTGAGGACTGACCAGATTATAGCAAGTGACTTACTATATCATCTCATCTTTAAGAAATGACCTTGATCAAGGTCAAAAATCTTGGAAACACAGAGCAAAACACACTGTCAATGCCCCTTCAGTGCCAATTCTGTGAATAAAGGACGTCAGTGTTCAGTGCTGTGATTTCTGTAGCAGTTATGAATGCAGAAAATCTCAACTTATAAATAAAAAGCCCAAAGATGCCATATGAATCCTCAAGTCTCTGTACAGTTCAAACAATTAAATACCACCCCAACTTTAAAGGCTGTAATTGACTAGTGGTTATTTAAATTTATCTTCAAGTTCTGCTTTTAAAAAATGGTTTCTCCTATGAAAAATCAAGAATTCCATCTGAATCAAACACATGTTAAGAGACCTTGCCATCTTCCACTACAGTGCATTAGCAGAGATCCAGGTTGGCTTCCTCCCCCTTTTTTGCTCATTACCATCAGTTTTGAGAACTGATTAGCTTTGGTTGTTATTCATTAGTCACATCTCCAAAATCTGAATTATAAACATCCCTGTGAGGTCTTATCCTAATCAACCTATTTTGAGTCTTGCAATTAATACTAACACCAGAAAAATAATTGAACAGTGTACATTTAAAGACACCTCCCGCTCCCTTCCCACAAAAATCTAGGCTTAGATATGCATGAAAAAGAAGACTAAAATAAGACCTACACACTGCCATTGCTGCTGTAAATCCTTCTTCCATGTTCACTGCAGCCTGGTTAATACAGGTGACATAATGGGTACACAAAGAAGATGAGGCAGCCAGCAGTGATTTTGCTGATGGGGTCAGAGGCTACACAGCTGATAGATCTGAAGAGGACAAGAACATGCAGGCATGACAGATTAAGTGACTGCCATTGGCTGTGTGCTTCCTCTAAACACTCAGCTGTGGGTGATAATCAATTACTGGGGGCTGCTAATGATACTGATCAAATGCACTTAGCACTCGGCAGCTCCAGGGCTACCACCCTGATACCAGGGCTACCCACAGACAAGAGGCTGGTATCAAAACAGTCCTCTAAGCCAACAAGCAAACCATCTTGTTCTTCACTACCCTGCTTAAAATGGTAAAATAAATATTTGCTTAGGAGTGTGTTCTTACCCACAAAACAATATGGAGGGACTCCACACTGCTTCAAGAATGATCTGTCACAGGAAACTGAGTGTATTAGCACTGCACATATTGGCAGAGGTCTGTGTAACAGGTCACCTCTCTCCTGACATTACAGGAATTTCACAACTATAAGGTGCACCGGACTATAAGGCGCACTTTTTTTTTGCAGTGAGGATCCGCACGCAACAAAATAACGAATTAGTAATGGAATCATCCAATTGCGGGGTTTACTGGCAGGTGCTCAATTTGCAAATATTTTTCACGGATTGGTGCAGCCTTTAAACACAGCCCCAGGTGCCCTCCCTGTGCCACGGGCCCTGGCACTCCCACCTGCCATTCTCCTGCACCCTGCCGCCACCCCTGGCGCAGGGCTGCTCGCTGTGCTCGCTGCTCACGGTTATTTGATTGCGAGCCTCATGTTTGTTGCTGAGCAATGTGAAACAGAAATTATTCTGAGATCCTTTCAATACTCAAACTTTGTCCATTTATAAGGTGCACTTCTGGGTCTCGATCAATTTTAGGTTTTAAGGTGCACCTTATAGTTGTGAAATTACTGTACTTCCCAGGTTTGACCTATGATCCAGGGTGATTTGGCCTCCTCATCATTATCATCAGCTCAAGATATTTATCTCTTCCCAACTTTTACAACCAGGGAAAGTTTTCAGAAGAGTGTAAGATCGGGGCAAATATTTCTTAGTTTGTCTCAGGCATCCTAAACCACAACTTCTTCCTTTTAAGGATATGGAGAGGGTTAAAGGTTTGGGGTTTGCATATTGATTTCTAAATAACTAATATCTTGTTCTACTGCTTTAACTGTGGAGGTTATTTATTCCCCATCCCTATACAGAAAAAGGATTAATTGCACAGAGGTATAATGCCATGTTAGGAATATCTAAAATTATACCCTTAATTTTAGGGGACTAGACATACATATAAAGCCTCCCTTGAAGGGGCTAAACCAAAAGTAATGCTCTGACAGAGGAAATCAGTTCTCTGATTGGCAATCAAAGCAGTATGTTAGACCAGACCTCATGTCCTGGATGGTCCTTTGCTCTCAGAACTGGAATTCTGGGCACTTGAAACCAAATTTTCATCCCTTGGGAATCAGCCTGCCTTCTGCTATAGGGCAGAGAGTCCCACAGCAACACTGACTGACTGTATGGATCTGTTAGCAAGATGGAACATACTCAAAAATGTCTTTACAAGTACAATGTATTTAATCACCACAAGAAAAATAAATTTTGAAGAAATTACCAAACAGAACCATCTGAAGAGAATTTGTAGCAGCTAGTTCTGCAGATAACTGTGTATTCCCTAGGAACCCTTTCCCTGAAAGCAGGAAAATTAACTGCAGAAAACGTCTTACTTTTCAAATAATAATAAACCATCAAATGAATATAGTGCAGATCTGTACCACCGAGTTGTTTTTGCAAACTAGGTGCCAAAATTCCTCCTCATCTATTCTGGGGCTACCTCATCAGTGAGCAGCAGCCTGGGACATAAGGCAGAGTATTCCAAACCTGCTTGAACAGCAGGGGAGAGTTTCAACAGGCAGAATACAAGAATTATTGGGATTTTTAGCTAAAATTTGCTCATTGTGTATGGAATGAAAGGAAGAATCCTCACCACAATGCACAGTGAGGATTCATTAAACTCTTAAGAAAGAAGCTTGTACTAAGAGCCTTGCTTAGGTTGTAATTATTCATTACTGAAAAATCAAAGTATGCCAGCAATGATGGCTAATCCCTTCTTTCCCTCCTTTCTTCCTGCAGAAAGTGACACAGGAATCCTTCATAACAGCCAGTTTTAAAAAACTCAAGGGCTCAAGATAGCCCAGAAGGGGTCTCCTTTTTCCAGAAGGGAAAAAGCTTCTCCTATCTCCAAATGTTCCAGCCTTCCAGTAAGCGCTGCCTGAGGCCAACAAGTTCAAGGCATAAAGAAAGGCTGCTGGGGAAAATCAAACTTGGTCTGCCTGAAATGACCCTGAGCAGCAGCAGGTTCAGCACAGGGTACCTACAACTCAAACAATCACATACCTCCCTCCCTCCCTCCCCACTACTGCCTGCAAAAATGACAGCAAACGGGCTTGCCTTAGAAATCATGGAAAAAAGGGAGGTTTTCTTGCTGCCCTCAAGGAATGGGAGGGTATAGTCAGTCACTCAGTGGACACACAGTTGTAGATAGAAGGGCAAGACACTAATTTCAACACAGGAAATTGCAATTACATACCTGCAAAAAGGTTTCCAGTGTGAGTGGAGCTGAACACTGGTACAGGCTCCCCAGAGAAACTGTGGAGTCTCCATCCTTGGGAATACTCAAAGCCCAGTTGAATACAACCCCCAACCAAAAGCTTGCACAGTTTTTAGCAGTGGCTGGATGACCTTCAAGAGCTGCAAATACTTGATCCTTATTCCACAATATAAGTTTTAAGAGAAGAACCTACATAGCTCTGGGGATTTCTTGCTTTTAGCCATGGAATACAGCAGGATAGCACAGCACTGGAAAGTGAGAATAGAGAAACTAGCATTCTCATTAATTAAATTAATTATTTCTGTTGTGAATAAGGCACACAGGTATCTTTTTTCCTGCTATATCTGGGCTGCACAGGTGTGGATACCTTCGGTTATTACAGGGGATCCTGATATGTGGTTAGGGCTTACAGGCACTCCCAAAACAAGTGTGAGCTTGAAGGATGTTAGGTGCTTTTTACTAACACAGAATGCATTCACTCCAACATAAGCTGTCACACACATTCAAGGAAAACAAAAACCAAAAGCAAAACAAAACAAAAACCAAACAACAACTCTGTGCTCAATTAAAGTATATTAAAAGGCAAAAATCAGAGAAACCAACCCTGTCCTTATAGAAGACATTAAGCCATTGAGGAATGATTTCCCAGTGAGCCTGTTGGCCACAAAATTCTGAGAACACACCAGAGGCAGCTACTTTATTGCAACTTGCTAATGCCATGCATTAAATGATTCTTGTTTTTACTGCCTGCTCCATCTCAGGGCTCCTTTGAGCCAATTACTAGTAACCTGCTATTGCATTCCATTAAACAATTCAGCTCTCAGAAAAAATGCAATAAACAAATTCTTTCCTGTAACAGATTCGGTCTACTCATTCTCCTCTCTACTCCACATACCCAGCTAATACACCATATGAGAAACATCAGTATTAGGTACGTAGTATAGAGATGCATATGTCAGGGTCTGATCTGCCACAAATATTACCTTTGATAAATTGGTATTTTGAGCAAACATTTCAGAAATAATTCCTATCATTTTAAGTCCTCCAGAATATTCAGTTCACCAGGTCACTGCAATTCCTTCTTCCCTCATTCATCTGGATGCTCAAATGCAGCTCTCAAAAAGTGCCTCTCTTATCTTTCCCTGGGACTAGAAAACTAGTTTTGCATATAGAATCATTATTTGTTTCCATGGATGTCTCTGGGTTCCTCTGACAGCTTTAACTTACTGATGAGAATA
Organism: Sialia sialis; assembly: GCA_009812075.1. Classification (NCBI taxonomy): domain Eukaryota; kingdom Metazoa; phylum Chordata; class Aves; order Passeriformes; family Turdidae; genus Sialia; species Sialia sialis. The sequence continues at coordinate 1,167,588 of VRYO01000180.1, read as the reverse complement.
AATGTTTTTCCAAAAGCTACTGCCAGACTGCCCTCATTCCCAGACATCACAGGATGTAGCTGGCAGAATCTGTCAAATATAACTCACATGGTCTGAGGGATCTGAAAATCACAATTGATAGTTTTGAAAACACAGTTGATACACAGCAGCTTTGAGTAGCACTTCACCACCAGCACACAATCCCTTCCTGCCTTTTTCCTTCTCCTGGTCGCCATGGGAATTATTAATTTGAAAAACAAATTAGAAAGTAGCAGTGATATGACTTAATATTTCTGAAAATCAGATTGCTTTTCTTCTTTAGATTCTGCCAGTACTCATATCTAGAAACTTTTTGAAGCACAAAGGAAACAAACTAAAGGAAGTAGTTTATTTAAAGTTTAACCAGAATCTTGTATTGGTGTGGGGCTTTTGTAGAGACTGCTTATGCTGGCATCAAAATCTGCCTCTGGAATGTTCATACCAGCCACCAAACCCTGTGTGTACGCTCAGGCACACACATACAATGCAGCATAGCTAAGCCTTGCTGCCACACTTTGTCTTCATGAGTGAGAAGATCAAGTGGCTCTAGCATTTGAAAATTATCCAGGGTATCCTTTCTAGCAAAGATACAGTAATTTCACACTCATAAACCACACCTGGTTATAAGCCGCACTTCTGGGTAGCCGGGAAGACCATGGAATTTGTCCATAAATAAGCTGCACCGGGTGATAAGCTGCACTTTTTTTTTTTGAAGCGAGGATCCATGTGCAACAAAGTAACGCGTTAGTAACAGAATCGCGCAATCGCGGGGTTTGGTGTCAGGTGCTCAATTTGCAAACAGTTTTCACAGACCAGCGAAGCCTTTAAACGCAGCCCCAGTCCCCAGGAGCCCTCCCCATGCCGCGGGCCCCGGCACTGCCACCCCCGGCGCTGGCTGCCGTGGCTCCCCGCCTGCTCAGCAGCAACGGCAGCTCTCTATGCCGCTCAAAAGAGGCAGCTCGGCTGGCTGGCTCTGCAGCAGCTCCCTCCCCAGCTAGCTCGCACTTCCAGGTTTGTATTTCGCTGGAATTTGTCCATAAATAAGCTGCACTTGGTGATTAGCTGCACTTCTGGGATCAGCTCGATTCTTCAGTGAAATAGGTGTGGCTTATCAGTGTGAAATTACTGTAAATACAATGCTCATATGAAACCTGCACTGTTGTGAACTGCACACTGACTGACACCAGTGCAATTAAGTTGTGTGTTCTCATAAGACACTGCCTAAATAAATCTTTTTTAAAAGAATTAAGCAAAATTATTCAAAATACCTTCTCTTAGGCTTTTACAAGCAGTAGAAGTGTTTGTGTACACACTTGTGAGCTGGTGCTTGCAGTGTGCCTGCACTTTTGGCATTACTGTGCAGCACTTTTGAACTGAAGATGAAAACTTCGTCCATTCAAAATTTATAGCCTTTGCTAAGGGTAATCTCCAATGTAGCAGCATGTCACCTGCAGTGATGCACACCCAGCCAAGAATACATCGCCTCTCATTCCCAACAAACACAAACACCAAAGCAATCAAAACTAGAAACTGAGAAGCTGTTTCTCTTCTTGCATTGCCAGGAGTGCTTTTTGAAGCATGTTTTAGAGCAGGCTAGCATTCCTGAAACACAAAGGACCTGCTCAGGCTGGTCTACAGCTGCTCTGAGACTCAGGAGCCCCACAGTAGCTGCAGCACACACTGGGGTATTCCTGTGCTTCATGAATCCTTGTAGCTGGTCAAAACTGCCAGCTCATCAAGCATCATCTGCATGTGCCATTTTCCAGATGGAAGCAGCCAGGATCCAAGCCAGCGCCAAACTCAGCTCCTCTGAAGTGCTGCCCAAGTCACAGGTCTGACTGGGTGCTTCATCTACCTCCCTGCAGTCAGTGTAGCTAAGAGAGAGCAGGGCACACATATCCCTGTCTGCATTCCCAAAGGATCTGTCACTGAGATACTAAGCTGTCCTTGCAAACAAGCAATTACTGATATTTCAGGACCTTTGTCTGCAGAAGGTTACTTGGCACGGCTGCAACTTGAGAGGCATTTTTCAATAGGCCATTTTGGGATGCAGCCAGATCTTTAGAAGGTCCTGTAATTTCAATAATGAAATTAAAACCATAATTTAGCACTTGTGGGACTGATGGAAAAGAGACACGGAGCTAAGTAATGCCTGCTCACATTTTTTCTTTATGACATCTCTCAATCTGCTAAATAAAAGTCACACAATTCTTCATGATCAAGAATGCAAATCACAAACCCAGCTTCTTGATAAGGCAGCAGGCATAAAACTGGGAGTCTTAAAGGGATATATATGGCTACACAGAAAATATTACTTGTTCTGGAAAAGTTACCTGAATGGACTGATTTCATCCATGAATCTAGTATTTGCCATGCTTAGTGGATTGGGACTGGTGTGTTTAAACCAGCTAGAATCCATAGAAATATTTTTAACAAAAATAGTAAAAATTAAAAAGTTATTTAAATCTTAGACAGAACATTTTCATCCCAGACAGAACTAGGATTCTTTAGAAAGATCTGGGAATATACACTGATTAGGACCTCATTTCAGCTGAAAAGAGAAAAAGAGAAACAGGGAAGAAGGCCCTTCCTGCCCTATGTGATTCTGAAAAACCTTCCCTTGAATCACATATAAATTCAGTGGAGGCCAAATCTCAAGGACAGCTTTTCATGCATGGGGTTTATATGGAGGACAAATTCCATATATGCCAAAGGCCTGAGAAACCAAGACTTATAGGAAATCAGAACAGGAAATCTGGCCCCAACTCAGCTTAGCCATCAACCACAATTCAAAAGTTAATGCAAAGAGCCAAAGTTCTTCATTAAGAAGTCAAACTTTTTAATTTCTGAATTCCAACTAATATGAATTTTAACTACTGATTTATAATCCCATGCGTCCCTTCAATGAACAAGAGTGAGGAATGAAAACCAAATCTGCAGCAAAGCCTTGCATAGAAAGGAAGCTGGAAATGGCTGCTGCACAGTCACAAATTATATTACTAATGTGGTCTGCCAGTTTTACTTGAGTCCCACAGCCGAGGCTTAATCACATCTTTGACACAGCTAAACTGCTGGGATACAATGGGACTTGTAGCTAATAGCATTGCCTCAAAAATAAACAACTCCTGACTCCTAAAGTGATTATGAGGAACTCCCATATATTTTGCATGACCTGCATCTGCTTAACTATCCTGTTCTGAGGCAGTAACCAGCCTGTTTTGTGTCTTTGTGAAGGGAAGGGATCAGACAGTGCTTTGCAATAGGCACTTTCTGCTGCTCTCAAATGCTCTCTTGGCTTAAACTGATATTTAACACAACAGCAACAGAGAGCAGAAGATTTTGTTCTTATTTTTAACAAGAGAAAACAAGATAGTCTAGATAGTGCAACCACAGCTAGCAGAGAGGAGAGGACATGGGGCAGATAAAAAGAAGCAGACTTAAGCACTGTGCCTAGCTTCCAAACTGGTGACACAGAAACTCTCAACCCCAAACTTCATCACTTAGTGCTGGAAAGTTGCATCCCAGCATGGCTGGGCTCAGGAAAGCACCAGCAGTCTGGCACCATCATATCCACAATCTACCCCTTTTAAAACCACTCATCCTTAGGAAATACAGAACACTTCACTGAGTTAACTGAAGCCAGCTGGTTACTAAGTGAAGTGAGGGCTCCTGAGCTCAGGGTCATACACAGACCTGGCAGTCCCTGTGAGCCAACCTGGCAAGGGGGCATTGCCAGGAGCATCCAAAGGAGATTTAAATGTCTCCAAGGAGTGTGGTGAACAGGAACAGGCAAACAAGGCACAACAGGTCAGAGAGGTAGGGCTCAGAATCTAGAGAGTCATCATCTAGTCATTGGGAAGAGCACTACTCATGGTTTCAGTGTGGTCAAAACCTACTATCAGAGGGAATGTGACGACCCAGACACCTCACACATCTCCATGCAGCTGTCCAGGTCTCTGGCTGCAGTGTCTGAGCTCGCTGGAGGGCAGTGGAGACAAAATCTGTTCGAGGTGTGAACAGGGGAATGATCTGCTCAGCCTGGTGGCACAGCTGAAGGAAGTGGTGGAGAGGCCAAGGACTCTCAGGGAGTGCAGGAGAGGTAGCTCACTGACCTGTAGCTGGTGTGCTCTGGTGAAGGACCTCCAGAAACAGGGTGTCAAGCTGCAGGAGACAGTCAAAAGACAGAGAGATCATGGAGGCTGAGAGGGAAATGGACAGCTGGTTCCAAGCTCCTCTGGTGGGGGAACCACAGCCTGCTGAGGACAGGCTGAAAATTCACATTTCGGCACACATTGAGAGAAGGGAGGACATCGACACTGGAGCTTGGGAAGTAGTAGTGGGGGGAAAAAAGCCTACAACAGAAGGAAGGGACTTCCTTCACAGGCAGACATTCCCACCCAGCTGGACAAGCCCACTCAGTGCCACTTCATAGCTCTGCAGGCTAAAGAGGTGACATCCACACACTGAAAACAGACAGAGCTAAGCAGAGCAGCCCAACCCGCTCCACAAATACAGAAATTAACAAAAAGGCAGTGGGTGATAGCAGTGAGTGATTAAGAGATCCAGAGGCTCTGCCAAGCTGAGCTCTGCCGAACACAAGTGTGCTGCCTTCCAGGAGCCTGGATCAGGGATGGTACTGCCTCGTCTGATAAAGAGGGGAAAAAAACATCTTGGACTCTGTGTGGGGAAGGATGAGGAGTCAGCCAAGTGCTTGTGGGTCAAGACTCTTTTATGACAACCTTGCCTTTGCCACTAAGCCCATGCAAGGCACCCAAAGATGCAAGCACTGTTGGATCAGTTCCTTTCTTTCTTAAATTAAGGCTTGTACAAAAAGACCTATGTCAAACCAGTAATTTGGTTGCATCCATTAGAGTGACAATTCTTAATTTCAGATGATACTTCTTTTCTATTTCTGAATTTTTAATTAAACATACTTTTTCTTTACTAAAGGGATCCAATCAATGTCAGTATAAGCCTGGAACTTTCTCCCCATTATTAACCAGATATACATCAGACTTCACATGTATGTCAAAAAGAGCTCATTTCAATGCATTTCAGACAACACAGGTACTTCACAATGGGTTTATGGTTGTGTTCTTTTCTTTATTAACCAAAGCACATAAAGTAAATGCACAAAGGCAGCTCTCTAAAAGAAAAATCACAGAATGCTTTGGGGGAAAAAAATATCCAAACAACTGCTGTTCTCTAATGTGTTACTAAAGACACCACCATCCCTCATCCCTCCAGAACTGCCCTTAATTAAATAAGAATCTATTAAAAATACAGTGTCCCTCAGTGTAAACTCCCACACACACCCTTCTCTTTCAATTTTAAAAGTGATCTATTTTGCCTTCTGCCTGCCTAGAAGCTCATTAGAAACAGCCCCTTCTGCACATATGCATCACCTAACAGAGATGGAGCGAGACCGACAGAAGAAAAGGAGAGGAAGAAATTAGAAAGTGAATTAAAATAGTAGACCTGAAAGACAAGAAAGGCAGTGCAGACAAAGAACACCTTGTACTCACAAGGGAACAGTGAAGGCTGAGACATGAATGCTGGTACATGAGATTGAACCAGAAGCTGTTGCTTGACTTTGCAACAGAGATGCACTGCTGCTCTAACGAAATTCAATTATCAACAATAACCAGTGCAAATCAGACAGTTCTGTCACTTCTCTTTCTCTGGGTGGCAGGAGGCCCCCATGAAACATAGCTTAAACTTCAAATGGGGGCAGCAAGTAGGGCCAGTGCTCTCACTCACACAGTCTGTACCTGCCCAGTGCCAGGCAATGCCCATGAGATCATTCCCTGCTGCTCTCCTTCCTAAGTTCCCACTTCCAAACATTACCCACCTCATCTGTTGTCTGAAAAGCCCAAGCTGGTCAATCCAAAAAGAACAATAACCTGTTCCCTCTCTCAGAGCTAAAGAGGTAACAAAATCAGCAAACCCACTGGCAGATAATTTTTCTGTTCATTTTTTATTACAGAGCTTTACCTGAGGAATTCAATCCTAACAGTTCACCTCAAAAATTACTTTTCCATCTTGCAAGAATTTTCCCCACCTTATGTCAGATACCCCAAGGAGCAACGGGGCATTTGTTAATGGCAAGATACTCCAACACAAAGTTCCCTTTGAGCTCTAGCCCATGGTGGCACAAATGATAAAGTACCAGATAGAAGAGAGCTGGAGAGGGACATGAAGTGACAGGGCAAGTGGGAATGGCTACACACTGAGAGAGGGCAGGTTTACATTAGTTATTAGGAAGAGATTGCAGTAATTTCACGATTATAAGCCACACCTTTTTCATTGAAGAATCCAGCCTACCCCAGTAGTGCGGCTAATCATCAGGTGCAGCTTATCTATGGACAAATCCCAGCAAAATGCCAACCTAGAAGTGAGAGCCGGCCGGGGAAGGCGCCTGGGGCTGCCTTTAAAGGCTTTGCTGGTCTATGAAAACTGTTTGCAACTTGAGCACCTGACACCAAACCCCGCTTGGTGCGATTCTGTTACTAATTTGTTACTTTGTTGCACATGGATCCTCGCTTAAAAAAAAAATAAAATAAAATTGCGGCTTATATTCGGGTGCAGCTTATATATGGACAAATCCTGTGGTCTACCCGGCTACCCAGATGTGTGGCTTATAATCAGGTGCGGCTTATATTTGTGAAATTACTGTATTTACTGTGAGGGTGCTGAGGCACTGCCCAGAGCAGCTGTGGATGCCCCATCCACCCCTGGAAGTGTTCAAGTCCAGGCTGGATGGGGCTTTGAGCAACCTGCTCAAAGCTGTCTCTCCTGCCATTGGCAGGGGGTTGGAATAAGGTGATCATCATGATCCCTTCCTTCCAACCCAAACCACTCTGGTTCTGTAATATTTCCTCAACATCTCTGACACCAGAAGGGATGAGACATCACATGAGCCCTGGGGTGGAGACAAATTGAAAATCCAGTAAAATTTTGCCTTCTGGGATAGACACAAATTCAAAACGCAGTAAATTTGTCTGCCTTAATGAAAGGAGGGGCTGAGAATTCACATCTAACCTTCATCCCTTGCTTAAAATATCTGCAAAGAACAATTTGAATTACAGGCTTAAACAGGACCTTGTAAACCATTCTCCAGATATACCTGCCTAAAAGATGGCTTTACTCTCCAGCTGGATTCCACTTGTCCTGCACTGATCTCTGAACATAAACCTGCACCTCCTGATACCTGAGATGTAAAATTACACGAGTCACGGGCTTTTTTTGCTTTTTCTTTTTTTAAATATAAAGTTGTTTCTGCAATGGATTTTTAAGTAACTTCATACAGCTGCTTACCAGTCCTTCAGTAGTGTGTTGGGAACATCCTCTTCTCTGTCTCTTGGAAGGCTGTGCTAGAAAGGACTAAGAAAGGGGATCCAAAATGAAGCCCATATCTAAGAGTGACTGCAGTGGTATTTATTTTGCCATGTTTTACTAGATTTACTCCTTCAAACATGAGGGATCTATCCTTCACCTAAATAAAGATGAAATTTGCTCCAACACAAATTTTCATTAGCAGACATTCCTGTCCAAGACCACTGCCTCAGATGATGCAGTGTTTCATTCAGGGAGACTCCTAGGAATTTCTTTGCATATGTATGTGGAATTAAGGGATGAAACCTGACAAAATGTTTTACTGCAAGTAAAAAGAGTATCTAGAAAAGATTTTTTTCTTCTCCCCCCAAAATAAAGAATGGTTCACCTTGTCCTGTTTTCTGTAGTTACAGAGTCACTTCCTTGCTGAATTTTCCCTTTCTTGTGAAAGTTTTGTTCTTTATGTCTGTGAGGCTCACAGTGGTGAGAGAGGACAGGCAGCAAAATCTCTAAACCAGATGCAGGAACCCACAGCCACAGCAAGGAGCAAGCTTGTTTGGATTTGTAATAATAACAAAGCAGCCAAGGAGGTATAGCTAGAGTTTTTAATAAATCCTTTGCCTATCTGGAAAATGGGAATGTGAGAGACCAGCGATTCCATCATGTAAAACTGAGGCAGAACCTTGGAAACCAGATGTGTTATGTTACTGGATTACTGCTGGGAAACCACATGGAAGGACACAGCCTAATATCTTAAAATTTAACTAGCTCTTGGTTTCTAATGTCTTTTCCTAGAAAATATTTAAAAGATAACAGTAAAGTTAAAAATTACCATGTCATGTAATTGTAGGACGCAACCCCAAGCTGTGCATTTAGAGCTATGGAATCCAAGGCCACAGAAGACTTCACGTTTTGCCACATTGAGTTGTTTCAAATTGGAGGTTACACACCAGAAACTCACTTTCAGCCTTTCAGCCTCAGACAGGCTGGGCTTAAAGCACAGCACTGCTGGCACTTTCTGTGCACAAAGCACCTTGGCAGGCTCAAGTGTCCAGCTCAGCTGAGAGAGGGCACTGCCCTGTTCCTGCTCCAGGTCTCCTCCCCATCGCCTGCCCCTGACCCCACCTCCTCCCCATGGGGACTCCCTGCCACTGTACCATCAAAGAACATCCCACCTTGGCCTCTGACAAATGCTTTCATGGGAAATGGCACAATTTCTGATTTCTCCACTTCTTGATCTTGACCCACACTGGCTGCTTTCTGTTCTGGGCTCAAATGGAGCTATGGGAAGCGAGCGTATTTGTGACTGACTAACACAGCCCTGTGCCTCACAGCTACAAAGCAAGTCTCCTTGTGAAAGAATACAGCAGGATCAGAAGCTCTGTCAGTGAACTAAAATATTTTGTTTAGTCCTTAGTAACGAGGAAGGACAAAGAAAAGGAAAGAAAAAGGGCCAGAAAGAATTAAGTTATTAAAAGAAACTAATGGGTACATATTTTACCAATGCCACAAGATAAATATAATTTTATTTCATCAGCAGCTTAAAATAAAGGAGGCACTGTTTCCAATGAAGATTTTTACCACGATCTTCAATAGGAAGAAAATAAAAAGAAAAGAAGAAAGGAAAATTAAAAAAGCCTTTAAATACAAGTTTTGCCCTTTGACATGCAGACCTGTTACTGCACTGATGGAATTTCTATCACAGAATATGCAGAGGTGAAAGGGACCCATCAGGGTCATAGAGTCCAGCTCCTGGCCCTGTACAGGACACCCCAAGAATCCCATCCTGTCCCTGAGAGCATTGTCCAAACACTTCTTGAACTCTGTCAGGCTTGGTGCTGTGACACTTCCCTGGGGAGCCAGTTCAACCTGCTCAGC
>VRYO01000180.1:1091574-1135769 GCA_009812075.1 Sialia sialis | reverse complement strand
TTCCTTTCTGCTCTGAGCACCCACCAAGGACAGCATAATTTACTAATATATAAGGTATTTCTCCCTCCTCTCCACCCGTCTCCAAATGAAACAATTGTAGAGCCAATGTCACTGAACCTGTTCTTTCTCCCAACTGCTTTACATTTCTATAAATCTAAAATTTTAATTTTAAAACTAAATAAAGTCCCTCCACGTGTGGAGCATATCACTGGTCCTTCCAACTTTGAACACTCACAAATCCCACTGAAATGCAGCACTGAACAGCTCTGAACAGACCAGCTCAAACCACCCCCCACCCAACCAAGACCCTCTTTCTACTCAGCATGGGGAGCTTAAAAGCAAGCAAGGGTGTTGTTTTATCCTTTTCACCTCTTTTGTGTGACAATTCTATTACATTTTCCTCATATTCAACGGTACAATGGATATGTAATAAAGGAAAGGAAATGGTACTTCCCTAGATTCAATATATCCAAAACATATATGTAATTGTTAAAGAGGAACCTGTATTTGTGAAGAAACAGGTCCACAGCATGGGTTGCAGGCCTAGTTCTCCTATTACTTCCTCCACAGAAGGACTTCACCTTGCCAGCAAAAATCTACAGATGACAGGAACTGAGCAGAGGTGGAAAAAGTTGACTATTGAAAGTAGCCCACTGGTATTTATGAGACAATTTGTTGTAAAGAAAAAGAAAATTTTAAAATGTAGGAAAAAAAGAAAAAAAGAGCAGTTCTTTGATGAAAGCTTTCAGGTGCACAAAATACAAATATGCACACCCATGCTACCAGATTATCAAAGTTTCTATAAGTTTAATTAATTAGTACATCTAGCAAGTCCATCCAATAGGAGAATGGTGTTTCCACCCTTGGGGTCTCACCAGGAGGTTTTTTTCCCCTATTTCTTGTTATGCCTCCCAAATGCTAGTGCAAAATAAGATGTCCCTATTAGAAATTCTTTTACTGAAAATAAGACTAAATAGAATTTCAAGAGTGTGACTTACTGTGTGAGAAAGGGTTAGCCACTGTCCTAAAGTGTGAGAAAGGGTAAGAAAGTGCTGGAAGCCACAAAACTGTATACTAGAAGCCTACAAAGCTACAAATATATGGAAAAGCTAAAAAACTTTAGGCATCACTCCAACTCTCTGCCATGAGCAGGGACACCTACTTTTCACTGGTTACTCAAAGCCCCACAGTCTCTACATTACACATACACAGTTTAAAAGCTCTCACTTGAGGGACTCTGAATTGGCATGATCTGAGGAAGAACAATGCCCATCTTTTAATTTGTGCCTTAAGTTACTGGAATAAGTAGGGAGAAAGGGAATAAGTCAGCAATTTTTTTTAAACAAAAGTCACATTTCCTATATGCTTCAGCAATTTCACTTTTGTAGGAGACAAATCAATACTCTTCTCTGTGGAATTAAAGATTCTCATTTGGTAAGGGAATATAGGGAATTTACCTTAAGGAAAACAACACATAATTCTTTAGAAGGAAAAAAAACCAACCCAAACCTTCATTTTGTCTAGTTTCTGTTTTGTTAATAAAAACTAATGACACTTAGAGGGAGGAGTTTTTCTGTATAGAGAAGATTTTCATAAATAAACTTGCTCCTTCCAAAACTTTGAAGGAAAATAAAAGAAAAAATAATCTGAGAAAAAGCTTAAAGGAGAAAAACATTTTGGAAGTGGTCTGGGTCTCTCTCTCAACACCCAGCTACCTGAGCAGCCATGGAGGAATAGTTCAGAATAAAAAACTAAAGAACACATCCTTACTCTATGCATGCAATTCAGTTTTGGCTGTGTTTTGGGAGGGTGTTTTTTGGGGTGGTGGTGGGGATATCACTCTTCACCCAATCCCTATTCCCATTCATGCCTCTACCATGTTGCAAATATCTTTTCTGTGACAAACACAAAAACTATAAAGTCCCACCTTACCATGCCAATCATTTCAGCATACCTGGTTTTGTAACCTAAATGGCAATGTTTATATCTGTAAGTTTTCTGAATGTAAATAATCTAGAATTCCCAGTAGCCAAAGGGATTCCCAACTGCTTCTAAAATGGTGGTTTAGTTATATTTCATATAGATCCTCTTTAAGCAAGAGCTTGTTATTAAAATGTCCATGCTGGTTGAAAGAACAGAAATTAAGGCAATAATAGAACAATGGTGTTTTGCTGACAGACAAAAGCAAAACACCATGATGTGACCTTGCTAACTGGCACACCCTGTGCAGTCTCTGAGGACTCCTCAGTAAACATGACCTGGCACTAAACCATTGCCTCTTTGCTTTTGTCATGGATTCTCTTCATGTGGGAGAATTACTCTGCCTCATTTTGTCAGAGTAGCTTAGGATGTTTCAGTGGGGTCACACCTTTCTTTCCCAGAGTCACCAGACCCTACTCAGCCCAAAACATTTTCCTGTTTGACCAATTCTCACAGCACACTTAGAGCACGTCTAGGGCAGTGAATGAAGAAGGATAAATCCTCCCTTTCCTCCTACAGATGAGAACTGAGGCAGCTGACATAACTGCTCAATCACACAACAATATATAAATAGCAGCATGACAATGAAAAGCTCAAGTAGTCAACTCCTGGCCTTAATTTTTTTCTGACTGCATCACTAATTGTCTCTTTTAAAAAAAGTCTTACAAAATTGCAATAAAAATAGATTTCCAAACAGTCATGACCCATCAGGTAAAGCTGCTGCTTTATGTTGCTTGCATCAGTGGTAACAGAATGCCAGCAGAGAATCTTGCTGCTGGTGTCAGGTAGTTCCACCAAAAAGCTGGCTTCTTTTACAAAACTTCAGTGGAATGATAGCTCTTATCATGGAAAGAGAACTTCAGGAGGCAGAAGAATAATGGTGAAATGCTCTGTGAGTGGCAGGATGAAATCCAGTCCCACAGGCAGTCAGGAAGGCAGCACTGGTGGGTGGTTAGCAAGACAGTTTCATCAGGCACTCGAAGGCCATGCAAAGCTTTATAAATCAGCATGAAGAGTTTACAACTGACACACCACTGAGCACAGAACACTAAAGACTTCTCCTCTTCTGAAAAGCTGATTTTTGGCAGCAGCCTTCCTGCAGCTTTTAGATTTTGCTTACAAGAGTTAAAGGGTGGAGGCAGATAGAATCAAATAATCCAGGCTCAGACTCAAGAAAGCATGAATTGAAATCCGTCTCCATGACACAGAAATTATCTGTCACTGATAATATTCCTCAGATAATAAAAGTCAGGATGTGAAACAGCCCAAGTACTTCAGGGGAACCAAAACAATAAATCAGGGTGCTAGACAAGTGTGACATCCTCTGCTACCTTGACAGACAGTTCTGTCTACCTGAGCTTGGACCACCCTGGCAGGGTCCCACACCCTGGTGAGAAACCAAGCAGGGAGATCTGGCCAGAGATGCAGGTACCCAAGTGGCCTTGGGGTTCTGACACCCACAGCAGGACAGAAGATGAAAGGAGTGCCCCTCAAATCGACTTCACACGGAGCAAAACAGCACCTGCAAACAACAGCCAAAATACTTACAAGGGAATGGGCATGGTGTCCTCCTGCAAGCTCAAAATGTCACCACTGCAACCATTCAATTGTCAGCCTTTTGAGCTTGGAAAGGAAAGAATTTACTAGGGCACCCAAACAGCATTTACAAGCACGTATTTCACTAGTCTAAGTCTAAAATTACTGAGTGGAACTGGAAAAATCTAAAGGAACTGATCGATGGGAAAGCAAGCAGGAAGAGCCACTACAAAAAATGACCTGAACATCCATCACCACACCACCAAACAATATCAGCCACCAAGGAGGAAAACTTCCTCTCTGCCATTTACTATTAGGGCGAGATATCACAAACAAGAAACCCACACAGACCAGGGATACAATAGCTAGAGATGGGCTCAAACACCTTGTGAATATCACTAGCTGAAAACTACCACAAGTATCAATGGGGCTGGACTCCATTTTCAAACAGAAATAAAATGAAGGAGAAGGAACAACTATCCAGACAACATTCATATATCCATTTTAGCAATACAGGCAAAACCTTGCATTAATGAATCCCCAAGGAGAAATTCACAAACTATTCTTTCACCTAAAAATTCAAAACCTATTCCTCTTCAAACAATAAAGCAGGTTTTGCACCCTCTCGGAAATATTTTCCTGAGGGGGAAAAAAAAAAGAGATTGAGGAGAGAGATGAGAGAGATGAGAGAGATGGTTCTCATTGTAATAAACTGATTCTTGGAAAGTCTGACCCACCAGAGAAGATAATTAGCAGCCAAGCTAGTAATTCTCTTCAGCCATGCAAGTACAGCTATTAACTCTTTCTGTGAAACAGGAATAAAGCACTGAGATGAAGGATTACTTCAGTGTGGGTTTTCTAAGTGATATTTCAACAGCTCAATATTTTCTAAAGTTTGACATGTCCTTCTGCAACCAGCTAGTGATGTAATGTAAAATTTAAGATATCATCTACATGCAAAGAAATGCAAATGAAGAATACAACAATTATGGGGGAAGGTTCATAGGATAGAAGACATGCAAAATGTTTGAAAGCACAAATATAAGAAGTTCCCCTGTATAACAAATCCTTAGGACCGTTTGGAAGTGAAACAACAGATATTCACCTTGATGTCCTAATCACATGACACATAGAAACAGAGACACTGCAGTAGCAAATCTAGGATAAAACCATGAGAAAGCCAAAAGAAACTCTGAAATGGGACTGAGAGGGCAATAAATGGCCAAAATTATGATAATTATTGTGTACTGAGCACCAAATGGAGCAATTTAAATTACAGATAGATATAACAGGAGCATCATTCCTAAGCAGCAGAGATTTATGAGCAGACATTAGTGGGAGTATGTTTTGGGTATTATAAACCACCTTCTCACTATTTAAAAAGCATTGTGGATTTCACAGTGACCTGAAACATTCTCAGGGCCAGAGTGAGCTTATGCCAATTTACATCTCTGAGGATCACAGTGTACAATGCTGATGAAGCCAGAGCAGTTTGTGCCAGCCAAGGCCATGCTCCAGGGACTTTGAAGGAGCTCTGTAAAGTCCAGGCCACTTGAGGGGCTTCTTCCCCTCTCCATTCTCCTCACTTTTGGACCCTGGGACTTCCCTGGACACCATAGCTCATCATGCAACAGGAGGCCACACACTGGAAGAAAAAAAATCAGCAGACTCCTCTTTTCAAATTTATCTCCACCCTCCTGCCTGGGTGGGTCCACCATCAGGGTCTAAATTTTGTCCAGTGAAATTACCACAGGCTTTTGGCAAGAAAAGTAATCACCATTAGACTTGAAAAAAACAACTTGTAAAACACACCAACAAAAGCAGCAGTAACACAGTGACATTAATGACTGCATGATGGAACCATTTATTTAGTGGCTACTTTAGACCTTGGCATATAGCTACACCTCAGTGACAATAATCTAAATACATTCCACACAGTGATTTTGTGGTTCATTAGCAAGCATTTTAATTTGAAATCCTTTTAGAGCTACACTTCCTTTCTGGTACTGCTTTGCTAGCTAAGAGCATCTTGCCTGAATTGCTGGATCAAATCTAGAAAAAAAAAAAAGAAAAAGCAGCATAACAACCCAAAGCCATCCCCATCTGGTGACTGTTCAATGTCCTATATGGACACCAGCCTGTGTCCAGCACTGGGTGAACAGGTGTCCACATAATAGCAGCCATCACAGTTGTCACTGGTTTGTAATCCCATTTCCAGACTTGACACTCAGGCAGAATACTAAAAGCCTGTCACCCTTCGGCTGATCCTTCCCTGCATGCTTGGGAGGAACCCTCTCTGCCCTGCTCCTCTGCCTCACATTGTTGAGTGGCTGCTGGTGAATTCTGTGCTGGATTTCACTCACTAATACCTCCATTCTTGATCGTTTGAAAAGAGCAAGCAAACAGCATTAACAAAAAGAAACGCCCTTGGAAATCCAGTGTTGTGCAAATACACAGGGACTAAGGCTGCTCTCTTTGCTGTTCAGGCTCCAGAAACACAAGTGCTCCCCACAAAAGGTGACTCCTTCACCTAAGCAGTAGTGGAACCAGCTATTATTCATAAAGTATTTGCTACCTCTAACATTAGGCAAAACAAAAATAGTAAGACTCTTCCCCTAGGTTTAGTGAGTATCTAAGAAAAATAATAATCTTCATTGAAAATGGCCGACCCAGCCATAAAATCTTACTAAAAGATTCCTGCAGGAACCTAAAAACCATATACATTTGATTAGCAACAGATGTCAAATCAAAATAGGAAATAAAAATTAAAAATAGGGTTTTTTTTTTTAAATGAAGATGCACAGAATAAGGCAGGCTATGGATTTCACTAGTGTCTGTGAGTTCACAGACAAGTTTACAAGCCCAACAAATGAGCAGGACTTGGATGAGCCACAGTAAGTAATTGTGTATTGGTAGATATAGCAAATATGAGGTAAAGGCTCATTAACTCACAACTTTCCCATGGAGCTACAAACTGACACTTGTTACCTGCTATTTCCCAAGGGCTCACACACACTCTTTTAACTCTTCAGCTGAGGCCAGGGAGCTTTCAAAGCTGGATTTCCCACAGGCACAGGACCCCTAAGCTGAGTGCTAATAACTAACCCTGTGTTCCTAGGCAAAAAGCATCCTCCATATGGGAAATCCCTTCTCAGTAGGAAATTGCCACCACTGTGCAATGTTCTTCAACAATTTCACAGGGGTGACTGTCCAGTTTTTAGCTGGTTTAGTTTGTTTCCTTAACAATCTGCAGAGAGCAAGAGCAAGGAAGAAACTACACTCCAGATCCTCTGTGTTGAGATTTTTATAGCCAGCAAAATGAACTACAGGTGCTACAGCCTTCTGTAGGCTTACACCATTAACCTGCTTCTCCATCAGGAATTTAGGAACATCCCCAGCAAGTTGCCCAAGAGCCTCCTCTAAGCAAAGGATGGGCATCCCAAACTCCTGCTCTTCTTGGAAAGTGATCCATACTGTCTAGGAATTACCAGCTACCATGGCAGTGAGTTTCCTTGCTCTATATAAACTTTACCAACATGTCCATGTCCTCAAAAGTACAGCCATTCTAAGCAATGATCGAAACAAAATTTTTACTAAATAAAAAAAAGCACTATGAAGCTTGCTGGGAGGATAAAACATGATTACTTTCTGAACACCAAGAGGAAACCAGCACCAGAAATCCTTTGGCAAGGTCTAGAAAATGAGCTTCTTAAAGTGAACCTGAAATGACCAACCTTGGCAATTACACATTCTGCCACATAACACACTTAGCTAGATTTTAGTCTTTGTGTGCAAACAGACAGGGCTTTGCCTATTTGGCTTGTTGCCTTATAACAGAATTACTCCCTTTGCATCATGAAAGTTAATTACACCAACTACAGAAATAGAGCAGAGAATCAGGACTGGTTTTTTTTTTGTCCTATGAATGTCTATCTATGTTAACATCAGTCTCTATGCACACATACCCATGAACATACATGGGATAAAACATGAACAGAACAATGAGGCTTTTATCATCTTTTATACAGTTCTGTTATGTACAACCTTTCAGCTTAAATATATAAGCTTAAACTTGAATCTCTCACATGCATACAGTTATATACTTATTTATAGCTACAGCAATAGGGATGCTGCTTGGAAAAGTAGAACATCTTTGGAAAAAGTGGGTGGTGATAATGCAAAACAGAATCTGCTTTTCAACTTTACTGGCATCTCTGGTCTATGAAAACTGAACTTGAATCCCCTTTTTCAGCCCAGTGGATTTCTTTGAATCATGTGTCAAAATCCTGTCTGCAGGGATTTTTATCTGCCCTATCCCCTCAACCATCCTTTAGGAGTTTGGCTGCGTTCTGGCCATCACAAAATTGCAGAAGGAATAGAAATGGGGTCCTTCACTCTTTGCATTCTCATAGAAGCAAAAGACCAACAAAAAGCAGGCAGTCCTGGGTGTGAAGATAAGTTTTGAGTCACCTTGCTCCACACTGAGGGAAGATCTCTGAACTCTATGACTGCTGGAAATAGTGGGACACCATCTCAGAGCAGAGGGTGCCTTACAAAACACAGAGCCACCCAGCCTCCCATACCTCTTAATATTTGTGGTATAAATTTTCCTTTTGTTTCATAATCCAGGGGATGGGAACAAGCTCACTGTTGGGAAAGTCCATCACTTGGAAAACTAGCCACTCAAATTCATTAATCACCAAAAGGAAAGGAAATGCTTGAGAGCAGGTTATGTGATGCTGGGCTGACCCCAGGAATGCTGTGTCCTGTGGAGAAGCACAGCAGTGTCAGACAAAGAGCAGGACATGAACTGTTTGCAGTACAGGTATACTTGACCAGAACTGTGTAAAGTTTGATGGCAAACACGCTGCAGCTTATTCAGCTGCATCTTCATGGCTGTTTTCCTCTGGCCTTCCATCTGCAAGGAGAGAACTCATGCTCTGCATGAGCCTTAGCAAAGAGTAACTTGAGATGATGTGCATAGCTGTATAGTTTCTAATAGCTAGTAACACATCCCAAGTTGTGATGATTTGAATGTATAAATCATGCCATGGGTATTTTGCATGTTATATTCCTATATGTAACTGCACAACTATTTAAAAGCTATTTTCTGGGACCCTCAGCCCTCTCAGCTCACAAAGCTGCATCTGTCTCCTCACAGGGAAGGTGACAGGAAATGGGAAACAATGACAAGCCCAGGCCTGACTCTCAGCTTGCTAACCACTGCAAACTGCAAAAATTGCCTTTTCAGCACAAGGCCTGCCACTTTCTTCAGCAGCACCAGAACTTCACCTCTGCACAGGATTTCCTTGGCTTTATCGAGCCACTTACATCATACCAGCCATGCTAGTTTTTTAACAACAGCTTTAAAAAGCTGCAGGCTCATTTCAATATTTAACACAACTTTAGAAAGGTTCAGCAAACATTATGAACATGGAACAGGGCTCCTGTGCCTGCCTTGTGTAGGCAGAGACTTCATAAAAGCAGCTTATACTTGGATAGGCTGTGCAAACTGTTTGGCTGCTAAAGAATTTTGCTGACCTCTCCTTTAAGTTAGCTGCAGACTTCCAGGGAGATTTATAAAACCCCTCTGCCTCTAATATGTTCAGTTTATAATCAAGTAACTCGTTCATGGTGCATCCGAGTCAGTCAGGCATGAAATGCTCTCTGTAGATAAGGCAGAAAAAACTGCTGCATTCACTCCTGTGCCTTGACCTTAGTGGGGCTGCTGGGATCTTGCATGTTAAGACAGGCTGAGAGAGCCCTTGAAGAATGGGGTTAAAACTAAGTCAGCCTTTCTGTTCTCTCTCAGTGATTTTTCGATCGATTCCAACCTCTGCTATTGTCGGCTCAGCACAGATCAGATCCACTGTGAAGTTTGCTTTTCTCTTGCATTACAGCCACCACCCAGGACTTTGCAGGGCTAGAACCACCTGCCTGTTGTGTTCAGGCAAAAGAGACTCCACCGACATAGCAATACTAATGGGAGCAAAGCCTTGAAATGAATAATTATCACTTGCAATGAAAAGCTCCACTGAAACAGAGGGACTCAACCATGGTTTCACCTTGGGAGCAGCTGCACTGCAGTCTGGAAACCCTGCATGTTGTACTGAGGCCTCACACACACCCAAAAGAAGGAAGAGATCCTTAAACAAAGGTGGCAAAGCAAAAGCTGGGTTTCAACACAGCTGTGAAGGTGGTGGGGCACTGAAAGAGGGTGCCCAGAGAAGCTGGAGATGTCCCATCCCTGGAAATGTTCCAGGCCAGGTTGGATGCAGCCTGGTTCAGTGAGAGGTGTCCCTGCCCATGGCAGGGAAGCTGGAAGTCAATCTTTAAAGGTTTCTGTCACCCCAAACCATTCCAAACCAGCAGGAGGCTACACAGAAGCACACAGAGCACCAACTGCAAAGTTTCATCTACAGTGGCAGCATGACATATGTTTTCATGACTGTGGTGATAAAAATATACCTGGAGGATATAGAAGTTATGTCATGCTGTCTAAAATCCCTGCAGGCCCAGTAGCTAAGCAACATCTAAACCGTTGCATTCCTCATTAGGGTAGTTCAAACCCATTAAATTTGCTTGGACTGACAAGGGTCAGAATTTAACCCATTAGTTCTGAGCTGGCTTTTTTCCCCAGTGCTGGTGGGAGTCACACATGATTATCCCCCACAGGGTACCAACAGCCAACTAAACACCTAGAGGAACCCAGTATTAGTGACCTAGCTCTTCATTCCCAGTTCCAACCATATGGGAACTAAAATTCTTGTTTTTCATTCACACTTCTGCCATTTCCCTGTAGAACAACCCTGGCTGTATCATCTACATCACCCTTTTGCTTTCTCTCTCTGCCCTATGCCACTGGGCCTATGTCTGCATGACTCCCTCCAATCCACCTTTCCACATTTGTTTTGTCATTCCAAACAAAAATGGAATCAAAACAAAGCAGAACTGAAACGGAAGCAGCAAAATGCTTTCCAGGCATCCCCAGGTGTTTCACTAATGTAATACACACCCTGACTTCAGTTTTTCTGTTTCAGCCCCATTCAACTAAGCCTCCTTATTAGGATACAATCCAAAGAAGTGTTTAAATGCCTATTCAAATATAGATGGCTTAAATACTTTTCTGAATTAAACTCTTTAACTATCAGCTTTTCAGGAAGAATGCTTTAATTTTGGCTTACAGAGAATTGAAAAATCAGATAGAAGAATGCTTTTCGTGACTGCATTGGTAGCTGGCTGACAATACACACACAAAACCAGAAATATCTTCTCACTTCCCCTTAAGTTTGTGCACTGGATGTTAAAGAAGAAGCAGACAACAGGAAACACTAATAAATCTCATCAGACAGACCACTAGGCATGTGCTCAGAGAAAATCCATGGACCTGCCATTTCTGGGAGAGAATTACAATCATTCAATGTCAGAGTTTTCACTTGTACAACAGGAAAAGTGCTGCTCAATTCATCCTAAGAGACATTAATATGATTTGTTGCTTATCCAGTGCTTTGAGATAAAGGGTCCTTTTCACTCCAATATTAAAATAACCAGGACCTCTTTGTTTCCCTCAAGCCTCCAAATGCCATTCCTGGTCTCTTAGTGTGGGTGGACCACCTCACCCTGACACTGGCTGAATGCAGCTTCCACCAGTGTGTGTGAGCATCACTCCTGCAGGAGCCAAAGGGGCCACCACAAAACAGCCACACGTGATCCAGGAGGGCTTCATGGACCCTGCAGTGCTTCCAAACCTCCCTGATTTAAGAGGTGGTGTGCCCAGCTCAGCATTTTCTGAGTTAGGAGTTGCCTTTTCCTTTCCATCATTTAATTAAATCTTTTGTGAAACAACAACAAACAGCACCCCTCCCACTCTCTGATGTTCCATTTCCATGGCAGAAAGCAGGACACCCCTTGCCCAGGCAGCCTCCTCCCTCCCAGCTGTGCACCAAGTGAGCTGAAACCCATGGATGCAGCCAGGCCACAGGGAATGTGTGCACATCATCCAGTCCTGAGCACACACAGGGCTCTGATTGTGGCAGCATGTTTTGTGTCACTTTAATGACGCACAGCCCTGCTGGCTTCCCCCCTCCCCCCAAAGCTTTATGTAGGAGGCATAGTTATATAATAAAATTCCTGTTTCTGCAGCGTTTGCCCCATACCAACACAGAAATGCAGGCTTTATTATTCTTCCCAAGTGGCAGGCACTGAACTGCAAGTGTTTTAACCCTCTTCTCACTAAACCCTCAGATTGATTTCTGACTCACAACAGCAGGAGAAACAGCCACTGATCATTTCTGCTCTCTCCACTTGTGAGGCTGATTCTTGGCCTTCGAGATCATTTTTATCAGCTCATAAACACCTGCTTATTAAGGATCAAATTTATTTCCTGGGGAAACTTTTACTCACATGCTTGGGTTGCATCCAGGACTAATGTGCCTCAGCTCTAGGACAGAATTACTTGACCTGGTTTTACATTGTGGCTGAGCTGAGAAGGATGGAGTTCATGCTGCAAAAGGGCAAAGGCACAGCTGAGGGTGCACTGGGCTGCTCTGCCAACCACAGGGTCTCTGTGAAGCCAAAAGTGCAGGTGTGTGATGGATACTGAAAGGGGAACCCCCTTTGACACCTTGACCATGTGCTGGCAGGACACATCTCCCCTTGCAGCAAGGAGCTGATTTCTAATCACTGTTTCTGAATACCAGGGTACCAATTTGCTTTTCAGGGCCTGCTTTCTGTTGCTCAGGTGTGCAGGCATTTTGGAAAAGCTGTTAAACCAAAAGTGGACTGAAATGTCACCAAGAGACAAGTAAGTGGCCAACACAACTTATTTGTGTCTCTTCCACCAGATCAAGGAGGGGCCTGTCTATTGTGGAAGAGTCAGACTTGATAACAATGTCCTGGAGCTCCAACCCTTCCATGCCCAGGAAAGTACAGTAATTTCACGATTATAAGCCACACCTGAATATAAGCCGCACCACTGGGGTCGGCTGGAGTCTTCAATGAAAAAGGTGCGGCTTATATTCATGAAATTATTGTAAGCGGCTACCTGAGCTACATCATATCTGACATCCAGACTTCCAAATCTCCTTCCTACAGGGCAGACACTCCCAGAGCCTTCCCTCCACCGTTCCTGTTACAGCAATTCCACCAGGTGAGTGAGTAAGGGGAACAGGGTTTGGTCCCTCAGTCAGGTACTCCTGCAGAGAAAATGAGCCACCAGCAGGAGCATGCCCAGGAACAGCACCTGAGTTCTGCAGGCTTCACAACAGCACTAAGCCCCAGCCCTGAGCATCTGTGTATCATTTCCACAATTAAAATTCTCAGCAGCTTTCTAACCAGAGAATACAGCTGTCACCACTTTAACTGTATTCTTCATCAACACTGACTGACCTTCATTGGCAATCTCCCTGAGCAAGTATTTCCAGCTACCTGCCTGTGGTGGCCTTGAAACACCCAGC
Source organism: Sialia sialis (assembly GCA_009812075.1). NCBI lineage: Eukaryota > Metazoa > Chordata > Aves > Passeriformes > Turdidae > Sialia > Sialia sialis. The sequence goes on along the minus strand of VRYO01000180.1, from coordinate 1,122,798 downwards.
AGCCTAATTCTGGGACACAGATACCTCTGGAGCCATTTATTCACATGGAGCTGTGAACACCATACATAATCTTTCCAATAATCTGCACTGACTAAGGCCTGCTGAGTCACTACCTTGATTTTTCTGTAGGCATAAATTTTCACAGCCCACCACGAGCGCAGTGTAAGCAGTTCCACAGCAGTGCAGACCAAAAGAAGAATCTTAACATGAAGGAATGAGGGGTGCTTCATCATCATGACCTGGCTGCCTAAAAACAAGGAGGAATTGAGGATAAAACCACCTTCCCTCAGCCCTGTCCCACCCACACTGACTGATCTGGTCAGCCTTGCTGCCTCCACCAGGGCTAATGGGGAGCATGATCCCTTGGTGGTTAGTCATGTCCCAGGCCATTTGTGCTGCTGGTTAATGGGGCTGTCACCTGCTTATCTTGGATCAAGTGCTGTTAATACTCCCTCTGCTTTTGTCAGCAATCTAAGCTAACAAAGTTTGCCACAGCACAGAGCTCCAAAGAGATTCTATATTCTTAAATAAAGTTACAGGTGGAGTTGTATAATCTTCTGCTCACCTCTTATTCTGATTATTTGGTTTGTTTACCTAGAAATGTTTTATTAGGGAAAAGAAACATTTTTTAAAATTAGGAAGATTAATTCTGTCCTTTCTCATTCCACAGCTTCCCTTATAAGCACAGATTTAAATAAAAGGTGCTGGGTTTTTAACCTCCCAGGGTCGTGCCACAAGATTGAGTGTGAAGCTGGGGAACAGACAGCAAAAGAAATGATGATCTGACCTTTGCCTATAAAACAGCTTGGGAGGCGTGGGGGGAGCTCAAGAAGGTTTTTCCTCCCATGAAGCTTCAGGCAGCCACAGGAATGCATCTCTAGGAACAGGCTGGCTACATAAACTGGATAGAACAAGTTCAGAGCAGTGCTGCAGCTTGCTCTGACATCACATCAAGTGGTGAGAGGGAGAGGAAGGGAAATTTTTGGGTACAGAGGCAAGCAGGGGCTGTGGGGCTGCTGCACTGCACCCTCCACATCAGCAAACGGGGATGGGGCTGCCAAAGGAAGGGGCACAGCTGCAGAAAGAGTGTCACAGTTTTGGGAGCTGCTGCATCTCAAATCTGTGTGCTGCAATGCTGCTTTTTCACTGCCAAGGCTTGGCTGTGGTCACGAAGGAGCTTGGGTAGGGCTGGGATCAGGCTGAGACATGAAGCTGTGTCCCTCAACAAGCAGGGCTGGGATGGCAACGTTTCCACTTTCTAATGATAAGTCTTATGAACTCTGGGTAGCAGCAAGAGCACTGTGTGGGTGGATTGATGTTGAAATTAACCTATGTTTAATCACACACAGCACTGAGTTGTTTTCTGTCTGCATTAACAGGGTCTGTTTCCTCCAAGGATGGTTCTTGCCTGGACTTGAACGATAATTCAGATTAAGGTAGGATGTGAAACTAAAGCCCAACTGTTGTTCCTAAAGAACTGCAACTGTGAGTATCCCCCTGTGGGACAAGAACATCTTGATCCCATTTGGTGCAGCTTAGCTAAAAGGATGAAAAGCATAAGTCACACTTCTGAGTGCTTCCCAAACCCATCAATTGGCTAAATTCTTATTAACAGATGTACTTTCTGTACCTCCGATTTTTTTTCCATTTGAAGCAGTATTTTAAAAAGATTTTGCTCTTCTAACATTTTACTGTAGCAGTTTAGATTTACTTTGGATTTGTTTTGTTTTGTTTTTTTAATTGTTGTTGTTGTTTTTACATGTGTGTGGGATTTTTTTGGCTCAAGAACTTGTGAGTGCAGTTTAACCTGCTAAGAGGATGCAGTTGCAGCCGAATTTGGCCAGGGCTGGGACCATCATGCAAGCATAGCAGCTGACATCCACAATTCTCTCCTGGGATGTCAAACCTCAGCACTTATTGGCTGAATGTATGCAGTGCCAATGAGCAGTGTTTTATGGCATAGAGCTGTTCTAGAACATGAAATTTATGCTGCCACAACTTCCACAGAGCTAACATGGTTAAAAACAGAACAAGTGCAAGGTGAATCAAATCCAGCAGCTCTTAGATGGAGCCCAGTGGAATGGTTTTTCCTCTCAGCCATGCTAGAGAGACTCTGGAGCATCTCTGTACAGCAGGCCCCTGGAGATAAGGACTTACACTGGCACTAGTGACTTTCAGCTTGATCCAGCTGTTTAAAACACCCTCCAGGAAGATACATTTATATTCATTCTGCAGATCCCACTGACGATAGGACCTGGTGCACCAGAAATCTCAATGACATGTCCAAACATATAAAAGCCAGTGGAGAGAGGGTAAGGAATACTGAGGCTCTTACAGAAGAGTGGAGACATTATTTCTATCCTCTTGTGCTTTTTCATATGGGATGTGCACAGAAGAGACTAACAGACACAGTATATTTTTACTATCTTAGTTCTTCCTATGCTGAAAGCAAATCTACTATTTAATTTTTTTTTTGTTTCCTTTTACAAATGTTTAAGATCTGATAAAATAGTATGTATCTATAGCTGTAAGCAACACACAGATTTTTCTTTAAGAAGGATGACAAAGCTTTCTATTGCAAACATATTTGTGTGCAAATACATTTATCCTTCCATAATTAATCTACAGGAAAGAAGTAGGGAACATATGTAATAAACACAACTGTAACCAGCATAAAATAATGGGAAGACAAATACAAGTGCCTTAGAAATGCTGTTGGTAGCAGCTAGCTCTTTCAGATTTCTCCATGCTTTCCTTGCAGGTTACATTATAATTGCTCTCTCAGTATATTCAGAAAGCCTGGGCCAAACTTTTCCTCAGTATAATTCCACTTGGATGATCAGCATTAATTTAGCCTAGAGCTTCAAAAATCAAAGGTTTGGTTTTGGTTTTTTCTCAAATAAAGCAGAATATATATTGTGAAACTGAAGAGTAAGAGCAGAACTAAGCAAGTTGAAAAACAAAGCATCTCATCTTTCTGACTTTATTCAGGCAAAACTCCAACATAGTTGTACCTCAAGGTAGTGAGTTTTTTCCCTTTCTGAGACCCATGCTGTAAGCTTTATTTTTTCTGTTTCACACTTGCTATTCTGCAATTAGCATTTATAAGCTCTGTAAGAGAAGCGCGTTAGAGAAGAAAAATTTCTGGCTGTTTGACACAGTGAAATTGTTGATTCACAACTTTTGTAACTGCGGACACACTGCAATGTAGTGACACTTGCTACAAAGCACTAATTGGCAGACAACTTTGGGCAGGTGCTGCCTCCAAAACAGAGACTAATTATTATTTCACTATTTATTATAACTATTTCTTTTTCAAAATACCGTTCGCAAGTTTTCATGTCATCTATATCCTCTCTAAAGACCATGGTTTTCAACTTACCTTCTCTTTTTGTCTTATTTATTTAACATGCTCTGGCTTCACTTTTTCTATAATCAGAGAATCATTTAGGTCAGAAGAGGCCTTTAAAATCATCCTGTATATTTGGAGTTTACTTATTTATCAGAACGGCAAAAATTTAAAAAGCCTATAACAATTAGAACTACCTTTGCAGTTGTGTGAAGATAACCTAGTGACAGGAATGTGTTTAAAAGAAAAAAAGAAAAAGAAATTAAAAATAGTCAAAAGCAAAATAATGAGTGGTTTGGGGATTTTGTTAAATATCTTACAAACTTCAAAAGAATTGTTCAATTAAGAATAGAAAGGTGCCCCGTGCCTTTTTTTTTTTAAATTCTGCCTGATGTAAAACCAGCTAATGAAAAAACTTTAAATATGAAAGATAGCTATCAGGTTTTTAAGAAGTGATGCTGAAATAAGCATCTCCTCTGAAAACTTCTTTTCCCTAAGTAATTTCTCTTCAGTGCAGTGCAACATAAAAAATCCTCACTGCAGGGATCACGATGAAAACTGAGAGCTCGGGAGGTGAGCAGTGACACAGGGGAAAGAACAGAGAAAAGGATTTGTGGAAATGACTGCTCTCTGCTATAACTGAAGTGGATAAAGCCACATTTCTACACAAACTTCTGCAGCTCTGCCTTAGTGCACATCCCACTCTGGGAGGGCAAAGCCTCAGCAGGAAGGGGTTTAACACCACGATGCTCCTGGCTTGGTAGAAGCACACCCCCAATTCTGGCAGATCACATTTCATCCCTGCCCCAACAACAGGGCAGGTATTTGCCATTTCACCTGCACAGAAACCCACAGGTGGGCACCACCAGCCCTTCCCACCTCAATAAACACATCAGGAGCATAACAGGCCCTTCTGGAATGGGGCTGAAGTTTGTTCAAATAATCACTCCTTCCATCAGATTTACATTTCCCACACTAACCTTCCCCTACTTTACTGCCACGTGCCTTTCTGGAAAAAGGGAAGTTTGGCTTTGAAAGGCCGCTCTAAAAAATCTAAGGGGTAATAAAGCTACAGCAGAAGCCATGGCAACAAAGGGCTCACCTGAAGTGACTGCTCCCATAGGGAAAAAAATTAACCTGTGAGTACCTGTCCAATGAAGTCTGCTGTATGAGCATAAGGAACAGGCCAGGAAGCTGCAGAACATAAAGAATTCCTGCTGTGTTTCCCCCAGTGTGTCTCCTTTAAATTCAAGATTGTGCACGAAAACAGTTCCTGAAGGCATCAGCTTTTCACATCTGGAGACACGGGCTCAGTTGTACATTAGCCTCCATTTCTTCACTCAAGAAAAAAGTGTATCCAGAGGCATGCAGGTATCCAGGGGAACCCCACAATTAAAGGGAAAATAATGGATGTTCACTTCCAAACAGATAAAATCTGACTACAGGTTTTCAGCATCTTGCATGTTTCCTTGAGAACGGCTCACAAGCTGCAAAAATCCTCTGGCTTTTGGAACAACTCTTTTTGGAGCACGAGAATGTACAACATAAAGAAGTGTGGATGAGTATTTAGAAGATGCTTAGGACACAAAACCTTTAACTCACAGGTACCAAAAATAGGAGCTCCCATATTCTCTTTCTACCTACTGTCTCTGACTACTCCCAGCCACAAAGACCCCTCTGTGTTGCACTGATCCTTGTCATGCCTGCCAATGAGCCATTTTAATATGTTAAAAGTGTATAGAGGGGGTGGGCATCAGGAAAGCTACACGTATTTCCAGTGGTTTAGGGAGTTCTAATAAAATTTTTAAAAATAACCTCTTGAGATGGCCTAACAATTGACAAAACAGTGAGGAAGTAGACACCAGAAGCTGAAAATTGTGGGAAGTAAAAGTCACACATAGAATATTATGTCTTCTCTTTCCAGGTTTTGCAGCAAGCTATCTCTGAGCCTTTTGGAAAAGGTTTGAGACCAGTGGAAAAAGCTGCAGAAAACTGGGCAATTGTGGGTGCAAACCAAAAGTAGGAGTGGGCTCAGAGACTAAAACAAATTAATAGACTGTGGATTCCTTTTGCTGTCATTAGAATGGTTTCTAAACATGAAGGTCTTGGGTTGAAGAGTTTCCTTGGCCACTGATTATCAGGAACCAGAAGGCTTAAAGGCAAGATATAATGAGGATCATTCTGCCCTCATGAGATGTGCTAATGCCCACTACCAAAAATCAGAAGGTTAAACACAATTTGGCACAAAACCATCCCAGAAGACGCTGCTTTTAACTGCTTCTGTCCCAGCCAGGAAGGCCAGGCCTGCATTAGCCAACATCTTCTGTTCCCAGAACATGGCTATTTTCATGGATCAGAGCTGGACATAACCCCAGCTGACCTCTCCATGCAAAGCTGACTATTTCACCATTGAGCCTCTTGAGGAAGCTTTCACATGACTATGCCATGAACACTTGAACCTGTTGTCAAATATTTATTATATGCCTGGCTTTGTGTTATCTTGGGGCACCACCAAAGTCCTTACACTCCAGGGGAGGTTTCCCCACTCAGGGTTCAGCTGGACTAAGCACTGGGAAAACTCCTCTTGGAAGGTTTCCCAGCTCGTCTGTGAGCACTTGATTGACAAAACCAATGTTGTATTTCTTTTAAGGGTTGGTAATCAAGCTGCTTAGCCTCTCTCCCAGACCACCAGCACTGTCATCAACCCTCAAGGTGCTCTGCTCTTCACATTTCCCAGCTATGACAAACCAGCCTGTTCCCCTGGTACAAATTTGCAAATTTTTTGCTTCCTATTTAAGACAGTTATTAAGCCTGCATAGTGACTATAAGATTCACCCCTTGATTACCAGCTTTGCCTAACAGCTTCCTCTGAAAAACTTCAACAAAAGCCTTTGAGGAATGAAACTAAGTTACAGTATATATAACATTTCTCCCATTGTTCACGCCCTTAACTTTTTGAAAGAATTCTAATATATTAGAGGAAGTTTACGCCTAGAGAAAGTTATACTGGTTTGCACCTCAGGTACTTTATAATGACATCTGTAATGACTTTCTCAACAATTTTCTTAGGCACTTAAATGAGGGTCATGAGTTTATAATTCCCTGGATCACCCTTATCATCTCTCCCACCTCAATAAAAAGATCACTGGCAATCTTCCAGATTCTTATTATAGCTGTAATGATAAATTAAATCACATTTATTTTGGGGTTGTTTTTTTACCTAGAAGGTAATTCAGCTAATACTACAGAAATTAACTGCTGACTTAATAGATTAATGTAGTTCAAATATTATAATATTAATATTCTCCATATTTACATACACACATTGGTCAATCTCAAATTGCTTTAACAACAAAGCCACTATCTTGAGCTCCATGTTGAAGACCAGGAAAATGAAGCCCAGACAAGGGCATTACAGGGCAAAGTTACAAGCAGAGTCTAAGTCTCATATTTATATCACTGCCTACTAAATCATGAGATTCAATGAGGGCTTATTAAGTATAAAAGTATCTCTACTCCTGCCAACTCTTTACCAAAAGGTAATGTTAAGCTCACCAGGTATTCCAGTGTAAAAAGTGTTTTATATTCTAATTTTCTCTTCTTAATTGTCCCTTGAGCCTCCAGAGCTATTCAGGCTCATCAGCTCTCTAGTGGATTTCTAATACAATTCTGGAAGAAAATTACTTTTTTTTTCTTAATATATTTGTCCTTTTAACTTCCTTTCATTCATCTTGGTCTCTAGCTTGCCTTCAAAAGCATACACTTCACTTCTTACATGACTCATAGTGAGTTTATTTTCCCCTCACCAACTATTGCTCTGCATTAATATTTGTCTCTTCTCATTTAAACATTATTTCCCTCTCCTTATACTCCTTTCTTCCCATTACACTACAAAAATAAGTGTCATCATTCCGTTTGACTCTTCTATTTGTATCACCATCTAATCATATTCAGTAGCACCAAGCTGATGGATTCAGAGATACCCTACAGTCATCAGTTCCATGCAGTAAACAATTAGGTTCTTAATTTTTTTTTTCAGGACCAGATCCTCAAAAAGAGCTAAAATAAAGCTGTTTAGTGCAGCCAAAGACTAGGAGCAAAATCAGTCTCTTGTGTATTAAGTCAAAGGAGTTCTCCACCTTGTTTCAGGCTCTTTCTAATTAGTTTCCTCAGTCTCCTTTTCTAATGACAACCTGATGATTCTTTCACTCCTCTTCCCTGAGAAAAGCACTTCCTTGGTGCTAGGTATCTCATTAACATTAGGAACTTCAGTGTACACAGCATCTGTTATCTAAAAGAATCCCAAGGAGCTTTGGAAACCCCACACAGTCTCATTGAGTGAAGCAACTCATCCATGAATGGGAGGAGGATAGGCAGCAGCTGTTTATCAACACAGAAACACAGAGCACAATAGGACAAATGTTGCAGATTGACAACACAGCAAGAAGTTAGGTGAGCAAAATATAACTCTTGCACCTGGGTAAGACATTACTGTTAACACTCTTTTTCTAGGAAAAGTGTCGTGGGATAAATACTAACAACATTTTTCAGATTCTTGAGTAAACACTTCATCCAAAATACACAAGGTGAAATTGCAGCTCTTGTCTCAGTATTTGTGTGCTGAAAGAGAAACAGGGAAGAGAGACTCAACTTGAAAGCTCCCACGGTGTGACAAAATGAGAGCTAGCTGTACTGCTAACGCCATGGTCTTCCTTGGAAAAGTTTCCAAGCAGTAATATAGAATCATGGAATCATGAAGGTTGGAAAAAAGTTTCTACATAATCAAGTTCAACCATCAAACCAGCACCCTCACCATGTTCACCATTAAACCATGTCCTTGAGTGCCATATCTAAACATTTTTTGAAAACTTCCAGAGACAGTGATTCCACCACCTCCCTGGGAGGCCTGTTCCAATGCTTTACAACCCTCTGTGCAGAAGTTTTTCCTGTATGCAATCTAAGCCTCTCCTGGCACAACTTGAGGCCATTTCCCCTGATCCTTTCATTTGTTACCTGGGGGAAGAAGCCAACCCCTACCTGCCCTTTCAGGGAGTTGTAGAGTACAATAAGGTCTTCTTTATTGTGTTGAGCACAATAAGAGCCTCCTTTCCTCCAGACTAAACACCCTCAGCTCCCTCACAGTGACTTGCCTCTCACAGGGCTTGTGTTTCAGACTTTCCCCATCTCTAGACATGCTCCAGATCCTCAGTGTCATTCCTGCAGCGAGGGCCCAGAACCGGACACAGCACTCAAGGTGTGACCTCACCTGGGCTAAGTACAGAAGGACAATCACTGCCCTGGTCCTGCTGGCCACACTAGTGCTGATCCAGGCCTGGATGCCACTGGCTTTCTTGGCCACCTGGGCACATTCTGGCTTTTGTTAGCCAGCAGGATGAAACAAGCATCCCCAGAAATACATTTCAGAGAGCCTCTGTCAGACAGGACTGCACACCTGCCATGGTCCTGTGGCCAATGCACAGGATCCCAGGGCACACACTCACTCATGAGCACATTTTGGCTTACTTGGGACAGCTGACCAAATCATTTGTCCCATGGACAAATGATTTACACTGATGATGTTACAGCCTATACTGGCGTGTAACACCCACCCCATTTTTAGGTCAGCAGACACCAGATTCAGTATCCCTAAGACATCGAGCTGTAAACTATTCAAAAGCTGCCAGGAGAGCTCTGCCACCTATACAGAAGTCAGCAGGTAGCTCAGGGTGATGTTTCAACCAGTTATCCTGATGTAAGTCACCTCAACTTGTGTCAGACCACTAGGGTGAGTAAGTAATGTTGAAGTTTCTTCAAGCTGCAGCTTAGCTCTAAATCAGGAGCAGTTCTATTCTGCTCCATCCTGTACCTTTCTTAAAAGAAGACATGTCATATAAGCTGTCATTTCCCTTTATTCTTCATCATGCAGCTAACAATACCTGGATATGGAATCAAGGCATTTAAGCTGTAGGTATCTCAGTGTCACACTTTGTGGGAGTCATGCTTTTCAGTAAAATTATCACCTTTCCCTCTACAATTAGTCATATTAGTGTCTCCCACCAAACAGTGACCTGCCCAGTCTAGTAACTTAAAAGGGAGAACTTCACAGTACAGAGCAACTATATTCTTTTATGAGGATAACTACTGGAAGACATAAAACTAGCTGCTGAAAGGGGCCAGACTCATTTACTCCTAGAAAGGAAACAGCCTTCCTCTTGAATATTTTAGAAAACTAAAACCAGCCCCATTTCAAAACATCTTTGTCCTTACCCACTCCTACAGGCTATGTCCTCCATCATTTACAGCCTGTTTACATTAGTGGGCAGATGGAGCCATTATCTGCCCTTCTGGCTGATTTTCCCAGGTCTTTAAACTCCTCTTGAGCTGCTGCACTTGCTATCACTGCTTTGATCCAGAGACTGACAGCACACTGCTTACTGCTGCAGCTTTACCATCCAGCCTGGAATTTTTATCCCTGCCATTTCTCTACTTTATAGGCCTTCAAGCTGAAACACTCCTGCAAAGGAGCTCCTGGAATCTTTTATGTAATGCATCACCTTTCCATGGGTGAAAGCAACCTGTGTTTTCTCTGGAGTTTGTTACGTGTCCATATTACAACATCCATTGCCCACACTGTGCCTCAGACGTGCCAGGCCAGTCTGTTCTGTCATGGCATCAGCATCTGACTCTTTGGACTCTCTTCTTCTCAGTCTTTAAAATCTAAAAGAAGGAAGTTTGGGTTGTTTTTGGTTGTCCCTTACAAACATTTTTGAATTAACTACTTTCACCAGTTAATAGGAGATGCAACAAGGAAGCCCAGTCAGAGTCTTCCAAACTATGGCTAGTGTTGAATTTCAAGCTGCAAAAACAAATTTTAAAATTAAGGATAAATTATGTATAGACTGAAAAATAACAGTACAATAAATGTGAATATTATCTATCCATTTAAGTTATTGCTACCAGTGTTTTTCTTCAGATGTGAAGGAAGTACGTCATCCCCTGAGCTGGTCAGTGTGAAACCTACATTTTTAATTTGTAAGCTTATCAGGAATACTAAATCCTATTTCCAACTCGCAGCTAATACTACATCCAGCTTGCATTACTTCTTTCCCTGCAGCTTCTGCCTTAAAAAAAAAGAGGCAGCTAGTCAATCTGAGGAGACGACATGACAAACGAGACACATTTCAAGAGGATTTAACAATAAACAGCCACCTCAACAAAGAGAAGCCTTCCCCCGCCTCCCCACTAAAGCAGCATCAGACAAGAAACTAAGTGAGACATGTTAACAGAGAAGCATTCCAATTAACGTGTTACATCTCCTCTAAAGCAGGGACCAAAGGCTACTGCTGCTGGGGATGCTGGGGGATGCAGAGCAGTAATTGTCACTTAAGCACTTCACTCCCTGCAGCCCAGCCGGGTTTATCTCACCAATTACTGCTGTCATTTGCATTTCTGCCTGTGCCACCACCAGGAGCCAGGGCACAGCACCAGCCATGGTGACACTCAGCAGAGTCAGGCCACTCTTCATGCCCACTGATGCTCTGCCATGTCCTTGGGGTCCAGGACCCACCTGACACCATGCTGTGCTCCAAGAGGCACTCAGGGAACCACCAGGGATGGGAAACACATCCCAAGCCCAGCTGAGAGCCTGCAAGAGGCCACTGAGGAGCTTTTCAGGAGGTCAGGCATGAAAGACACACTGGATACCCATGGTACACCTTTTGTTTCTTATGCATCTCTTGGTACTCCATCATCTTGGGTTGCATTTCCTACTCCAAATCCATTTGCACTTCAAAGCAGGCAGAGTTGGTGTACTTCAGTGTGACTATTCTTTAGTGCTTCACACAGAATGGTGAGGTTGGAGAGGACCACTGGAGGTCTAGTCCAACCTGCTCAAGCAGGGTCCCCTAAAATTCATTAACTCAGGATTGCATCCAAATGAATTTTGAATATCTCCTGGGAAGGAGACTGTAACCTCTCCAGCAGCCTATTCCAGTGCTTGGTCATATGCACAGTAAAGAACTTTTCTCATGGTCAGGTGGAACTTTCTGTTCCAATTTCAGCCTGTTACCTCTCATCCTATTGCCCATATCACCAAGAAGAGCCTGGTCCATCCTCTCGACACACCCTCTTCAGATATTTATAGACAAGATTCCCTCTCAGTCTTCTCCAGGTTAAACTGCCCCAGTTCCCTCACTCTTTCCTCCAGAAGAGGGATGCTCCAGCCCCATAATCACCTTCACAGCCCTTCAGGAGCTCCATTTCTCTGGGGCTAAGGACCCAGAAACTGGACACAGTTCTCCATGTGAGGTCCCACCAAGGTGGGAGTACAGGGCACTCCTGTAGCACCTACAGGAGGAACCTGCACCTTGCAGACAACGAGGCTGGATGTTTATTCTTGTGTGCTTGAGCAGGTTGAAGATATTGGATTGGAGCAGGAACATGGATAAAAGCAGGATTCTCAGCTAGGGAATGGTCATGATATATATTGGTGGTGTGCCATTAACTGGCTGCACAGAGCTGGGAGTGTGGGGAGGCTGGAATTCCAGAACTGCTGCTCTGTGGAGGTGAGATGAAAACACAGCACCTACAGCTCCTCATTTGCTGCTTTGCTTCCTAAACAGTGCAGCTAAGACAATAACACATAAAAGTTCATCAATACTTAATGGATTCCCCTCACTGAAGGCTGAAGCCTGCCCATTTGCTAAGTACCACAACAAAAATTTACCGCCAGTTTTAGAGGTGTATTGGCTCTTTAAACAATCCATTTACTTAATAGTATTGGGAGCTCAGGGATCACTCTTCCTCACTGACAGAAAAGTCTGTGGTGCCTGCATTTGTCAGCCTGCTCTGTGACATCTCATCACCACTCGAGGTGCAGCAGAGACCTCGGAGAGGGAAGAACCACTTCAGCTAGATCTAATTCAGCATGGCCTCTGTCACTGAAAATAGTATTTCTTCTGATATCTGCAGCCAAAAAGAATCAGGGGTACAGAACCATCAGTTTTATTTACTGACAAGATGCATTTCCATGGTTTTTTCAATCAAAGAAAGAATTTTTTAAAATTCTGTGGGCAACTCAGGCTGTCCACCCATTGCCCAAATGGAGTAGGATACAAATAGCCAGCAAGTGTAGAATAAATGCTACCTCCTGCTTAGGAGTGTGCTAGGGAAAGGTTGTTTGTCACTGATGAGCTGCAATCAGAGGCTATGAACTATCCTTAGCATATTTGAGAAGCATTTTGCTCCATGCTAACCATGGAAAATCAGAGATCAAGTCAAAATGAAACAAAACAGAACACACTGCTGTCCTTTTCTTCTTAACTAGCCACCAGAAAAGTGATGGAAAACTAGGATTTGCTGTGACACCTAGATTGTCACTTGAAGTTAAAAAAAGCACCTGCATGTAAAGCTCACACAGAGCTTATTTTTCCCTGCCATTATAACCGCCCTTGTTTGGATTAAAAAAAAAAAAAAAAAGAAGGATGTTTAAAAAATAAGCTAAAGCAGCTTCTAAAACGTAGGCAGAGATTGGACTATGGTTAATCGAAGGCCAGCAGAAAAGTAATTTGCCCTTTCTTTTGTTTCTTTTTAATTGTTTTTAGATGGGCTTTTTTGGCTGACTGTGCATTTGAAATCCTCTGTATTAATAAGCTGATCAGTTACTGGCTCTCTATCTGCTAACCTGAGCCAAAAAACCTGCTCTTTTCTCTTTTGTCTCCGAGCCAAAAGAAATTTGTATGTGAAATAAGTCTTCTCCCTCTCCCTGCACCGAGTCACAGCACAATGGTAATTTGAAAACCTTCTATTTATCACCAAGAACAAAAATGCTAAGCCAGACAGCAAAGAAGAGTTTGAAGCAGGGTCTCCAGAACAAAAACTCCCACCACTACAGTCCACACAACTCCTGACTGCATCCTGCCTCTGAACACCACCACGGCACAGACAGGGCTAAACTTTTGTTTCAGTTCACACTGGCTTGGCTGGCCTGTAATTTTACATTATTTATGTTTTTTCCTGCTACAAAATATAACAGCCTTTAGTTACTTGGCTTACCAATCTGGTTCTGCCAGACTCAAAATCTGCATTTACAAAGTAGGCATATTTTCTGCACTTTTCAAAGTGGAACACTGACCCAGGCATTGAATATGTTAGATGGAAAAGAAGTTCCACAGAGGGAATTTCTTCAGACAAGCTGAATGACAGCTGGGGAAGAATGGTCTGCTGGAATCACCTGGGATGAACTCACAGGCTGTCATTGCTCCTTCAAGTGACAGAGCAAGGACAGTAGCTAAGGACTGGGGGTGGCTCTTTAGTGCTGGGTCTAAGGAGAGCCACACCTCAAGTTTATTCTGTTAACCCTGCCTTTAGCAGCCAGTCCAGCCAGGATCCTGGCCATGGAGAGCTCAGCTTCCCATCAGCAGAGCAGAATTAGTGCATATTTGTGGAAGCCTTTGTCATGTATTATAGAACTTTGACTAAAACCTGCTGCTGCTCCTCATTTTGGTGTCCCCATCATCCTAACTGAAGGATGAACACACTCCATCCTACACAGAGATGCCACTTGCTTAAGAACACACACTATCTACATTTCGTGTACCAGCAGGTATGAAGCTCTCTCCACATGGAATTTTCTGGAAGGATGTCTCTGTTTGAGACAAGTTAGGAGGAAACCCCTTGAAATGAACATCTCCAAAGAAGGCAGATTTCAGTACTCCCCCACCAATATGAAAATAATTTATAGGAGGAAAGTGAAAAAAAAAAAGCCTGTTTAACAAGTAGAGTGCGCACAGGGTACAGGGAAAAGAAGCCAATCAAAACACTGTTAATATTTGAACCGTCTCACTGCAGAGAAAGTTGGTGGGTTTTAGAGTCCTGCTTGGCTTCTCCTGAGGTCCAGAGCTGGGATTTGGCATCCCAGGGCCTCCCTGCTGGGCTGTGGTGTGGGGCTCCTGGTGATGTTCTGGTGTTTGGACCAGAGCAAAGCTGAACTATTCCAGAAGAAGCAGCCACAGCCCCGGGAAAAACTTCTTGCCTCAGCTAACAAAAAAGAAGCTAGCGAAAAGCAAAGAATTTAACTCTCCCTCTCTGCTGAGAAAGAACCAAGAGAGAAAGGAATATCTATGTGTGAACACAGAGCTCCAGAAGTATTTATCCAGCTTCCCCCCCTTCCCATGGGCTTAGCTTAAAGTTACAGGACCCATTTCTGGGCACAAAGCAGATGATAGAGGAGTACAGTATCATAACATCACCCCAGGACAAAGCATTTTCAGACCTTCTCTAACTCATTTTTTTAGTGATCAATACCACCGTCTTCACATGCCCAATAGCCTTTCAAACTGAATTCTTAGAGGATTATGCTATCTGAACACTGAGAGAATCAACAAGAGACAACAATAGGTTGACTGATTGGGTTGAGACTGCACATTGGGTCCACCCAATTGTGATGGACTAGGCTCTTTGGCTGACTGACAGTAATTATTTGAAATGTTAAACTACAAAAAAGCAAGAAAAATTGCATTGAAATCCTGGACCACTTTGAAACAGGATGCACAGTACACCTGCTTCTTTTCTGCCTGCCCAACATCCCCAAGCAAATCCAATGAGCCAAACAGTATGAGAAAAACAGCTCTAAGATTAATAGTGCATACAGCCATCCAGAGGTTCTCAATGAAGAAAGCACAGGCAGAACTACAACAAATAGCTACATTTTTCTTAACTCACAGAGGACAAAAAAACTTCTATTTTGGGACTGAGATTTAGTGTTGCATCAGAGGCAGAGCTCTCTTGTGCATGCATGTGCATCTATCATCCAAAGCAGCTGAAAGTGTATAAATTTCTCCTAATGGACAGTCAGTTTAATTAACAGCAATCTTTAATTGCTGCAGCAGGCAGAAGTAACCTGGCTATAATTTATATCTTGACAACAAGCCATCAGCCAGATTTCCAGAGGCAGACAGCACTCACTGATCTTAGAACTCAAATGAAGTTTAGGTGCCTGCCTTTGGAATCAGGACTGGTGATCTCTTGCCCTCTTCCTTTCTTCCTTTCTCTCCTTTTCATCTTGCCCCTACATCCAAAACCCACTGTTGTGTGCATATATAGCAGGACATGGATTAACTCATCAATTTCCATGCCAAGAGTGTAATTTTCTAACAAAACTTGGAGTTTTTGCGGACCCTCCAGCTTCTGTTCTTCCTTTTGACCGTGAGCATTTATGAATCCTGTGTGCTCCCTTCCCCTAAAGGATGTGACATCACATTTTTGGTGTCACAGGCAGGATGCTATGGTTGAAAATGTGTTGGGATGCTAATTTCTACTCCTGAGTTCTGGGCAGGGCATGCTGGAAAGTGATCATTTGTTTGTTAACAGCTGGGAGGGATCCAAGCAGCTGCAAGCCAAGACTGGCCTAGAAATGTCAGTGCTTGACTGCTCCCTGATTCTGGAAAAGCTGAGAACAGAACACCTTCCCAATTCCCCTGGGCACAGAATAGGCAAATGAAAATTGGTATAATCCTGAGATGGTGGTTAAATGCATAAATGTGGTGTTAAAAGAACAAAAGGTACAAAAGGGGAAAGGTGAAGCAATTTTATGAGCAGTTTTGGGAGCAGCATTTATTGCTGCCCAAAAGGACAGGTATACCAACAAATGAGTAGAGGGGAAAAATGACTGGATGTCAGCAGGATTTGGTGAAAAGATTGCAGGACCAGTTAAATGAGAAGAGAGAGAACAGGCTTTGGTAGAAAATGTTTTTTACTGAGTGTGAGTATACTAGGAGGCTTCAGATGGAGCTTTGGGATGTGGATAAGAGAATATTATAGGAGGAACTGAAGTGTTTAGAATTTGGACCATTTGCAGAAACACCCTCTCATAACTGACTTTTTGTAACCAATGAAGATGTTGGAAGACAGTACACAGGTCTCTTTTTCTGACAAAGCAAGATGTAACATTTGCACTGTATCTGATGAGGAAGTAACATTAGGAGCCCTAATTAAAACTGGAACCATAGGCAATGGTCAGGGTCAGCAAAGTGCTGCCCAAACAGTGCTGTGTACAGCAACTGAGATACCAGAGCTGCAGCAAAAGTATTGCATGGAAATATATGGGCTAATCATGAAAACACTGAACAGGGGAAAGAAGATTCTTTACCTTCAAGTCTCCCTGAGCCTACTAGATCCCATGATAGAGTGGAAAAATCACACAAAAAATTACTGCCCCCCTCCTCTCCCCCATTTTATTTGATTCAGGTGGCTGATTTGCCAAGAGTATTACGGCCACAAGCCAGATGAGATGGAAATCCAGCAAGTGGAATCCTATTGCATACATAGTGACAGCTCATACATTTGGATTCCAGTAGGTTCTTGTCAACAAATAATAACATTTCTAATAGTAACTCAAATTCAGAGAGCATCCCATTTGTGGAGGCAACTTGAACCACAGGAAACCATCCCAAAAATGTAGGGGAAGCAGCAACTGCAGCACAGCAAGCACTTCATGAAGGAGAAGTTGAGATCCCATCTCATAAACATCAAGGAAAAACTGGCCTTGACAGACCAAAGAGATCTTTACTATCCAACTTAACTGCATTTAAAGAGACAGATAGAATACAATAAAATAAGATAAAGTGCAGAAAAATAATTTTTGTCAAGCTTGAGCCATTAAACAACTTGAGCCACTAAGGGCTAACCTGTCCCAAGGGCTGACTTGTATTATTTTCTCATCCCAGGAATTATGTCAGCATACCCCCAGTGAAGATCAAGTTAACCATGGAAGGACTGCTTGTCCTTCTTGCAGGAGCAATAATTGCCAGCAAGAACCAAATCTGGTTCACACATCAACAAGCTGAACCCACAGAGTGGAGATGCTGTTCTTTATTTATGGTAACAACAGTACATTCTGCACCACACGTTTCTCAGCTGTGGGGACAATTTACTATGGCATTTATAAAGGAAGGAGATGAAAGTGATTTACCCACTAGAATTCAAAATGCAGGTAGCCTGGGATAATGCAACTAAATTTGGAAGCAGATTCCATTATTGGTGGTAACGAATTTTACAACTCACCAAGAGTAAAGCCAAAATTTTTGTTTTAACACTATGCAATGCTTTGGTACATACTAGATATCCAATCACTGTGTCAGGATTAAAACTCCACAGAGCTGTACTCTGTTCCCTGGAGCAGAGAGTAAGGGCCCAATGGAAGGATGTGTCTGCATAAGAACCCCTTGAGATTTTACTCTTGTAGACAACCTTGTTGCAGATACAAGTAATTTTGTACATTTGTGTCTGTAACTGCGTTGAAATGATGGGATCCGATTTTAGTTATGGAGCTTCTATCTTCTCAATAGTTATTATTTAACACTGATTTAAGACCACCCTACCCCTGTTGAGATAAATCTCAGCTTGATAAAGCTGCTACTGAAGCAATCACAAGAAAATGGACAAAAGACTGATTACTGCTCCTCATGATGTGAAAGAAATCCAGGTGATGGAATGGGTGAAAAAGATTGGGGAACAACATTGATGGGACATATTACTTGGATGGTTGCCAACAGCAACAGGAGTTTTTAACAAGGTGCTGCATCCTGTGATTGTTCTTTTAATATTAACCTTTCTGCCTTTCATTTTGATAATTGCATTGTGCATCAAGTTGTGGAGGATTAGAGAGAGATTTCCTCCAAAGAGTTGAGACAAAGGGGAAAAGGGAAAAATGCATTCTCTAAGCTTTCCCATCTTTTTACCATTTCAAAGAAAGGTACACCAAGTCCACGCTGATGTTTGTGGTGTAGAAGCCCAGAAGACAAGGGGCTAATGTTTCTGTCTCAAATACCAACAGCCAGATGGCTGCAGAGCTGACCAAGGACTGCTGGTAATGACAAACTGTGAAAAAGATGTGGCTGGAGAAGGGTAGAGGTAGGGCAGCACTTGTCCAGGATAAACATCCTTGTTCTAGTTCCTGGAGATAGGCACACCACAGTGCAGGAATGAGGTTGAGAAAAGGACATTGAGTGTATGTCATGGACTGAGATGTTTCGTGCCTTAAACATTGTTAGGAGGAGTTTTGCCCATTATAGCAAAAACTGTACAGAGAAGCTACAACCAGGAAGCCTCCCTGAAGAACTTTGCACTGTGATTTAAGGCACCTAGATAAGATAAAGGCAACACTATTGTTCCATCATCTCACATCTAGGGAGAAACAAACAAGGCTGATGGAAAGGAATGCATCCACAAGAGAGCCAAACACAGCAGAGAATCATCCCTGGCTAAATTTGGGGTGCAGGAGACCACAGCCCACAGAAGCCAGGCTTTTTCCCCGGGGAGGAGGTTTTGGGTTCATGGTGTAACCTCTGGTCAGAGGCAGTGAACACCCATCCTCCCAGCTGTGAAACCCCTCAGGCCACATCCATGGGACATTCCCTGAGGCTCTGAGGAGGTGCCAGAATCCATCAAAGATCCCTCAAAACACTCCCCCAATGCCTTGCACCTCAGCACTGCAAGTGATGCAGCAAACACAGAGTCTGTTTTAAGAGCCTGTGTCAAACTTCCCCCACCCAGGGAGGTGCTTGGGTTTTCCTACCTGGCTTGAGTATGGATGAACTCATTGGATTCTCTGCTTTTTGGGGGGACCTTCACCACCAAGACCAGCTGCAGAGCTTCAATGGAGCATCACTGGGATCCATGGATGGTGATGTTTTCCTTATTCTGTCCCTGTTATGGTCTTTCTGTCCCCCTGCCACCTATTTTCTATTTCTTTCTCTCACCCTCTCATATTTACTATCAAATAAAACCCACTGGCATATGGCCTCATTTGCACCTGAATTGAGGCAGAGGCATTTCTAAGAACTTTAATGACTGGATTGTGACAGTTTATTGGGGGGGGTCAAGACTACCAAAAGTCCAAAGCCCTCCAACTCATTTCCAGGGAGGGCTAGAGGAATGGACTGTTCATGGTGACTAATCTGTATAACAGTTAACCCACCAAACCTGGGCAGGTTCTGGTCCCTCACTGCCAACCTGTTCAGTTCAAGCAGTACTTATTACACACAGTAGATTAAACATTTCTTCTATCTCAATAATTAATGAACACTAATAAATGAATGAGAGATGCCTTAACTCCAAATCCCATAAGCAAAGAAGCACTCCACCATACACTGTAAACCCTAATAAAAGAAAATTAAAGATGTACAGTCAAACCATGGGAAAGGATGAAAAAGACAATTTTTTTGCCAGCTCATACAATGCTTGGCTACCAAATCTGTGGAGTAGCAATAGCATCAAGTACACCTTCTTAAAGTTTGTTTCTCCCAAATGTACAACTCATCAGAAAATGCTCTTGCTTCTCATCATCTATTTCCCTTTCCACAAGGTACTCAGGGAAATTATTTTTTCCTAGCAAACAGAAGTTCATAAGAACTCACAAATCAACCATATATGCTACCCCAACTTGCTTTTATTACAGAAAAACTCCAGCACTGATATATTACTATATTTCACTCTGTAGTTTTCAAATCTGCGTGCCTGGAGGTTTGCCACCAGGAGTTCCCAGAAGTGTACTTCAGCACTTAAAAGAAGCTATTTGGATGGAAAAAGTATCCTCCACTTAAAAAGTGGGGAGAGGCAACCAAGTCCAGCATTCTTTTCTCCTGTCTTAACAAACATCACTACATGGCATCATCACTACACCCATCCTTAATGCACTGCAAAGGGGTTGTGTTAGGTTCTGCACTAATCATTTAACTGCCTCACAGATTACATTCACTTCTCCAGGAAGCTATTTCACATTCTATGTTCTTCATAGCCTCTGTCTCTTCCAAATCACATTTAGACTTCCACCTCTGATCAGCCCACGGCAGACACTGGCCACTCCCTATTAGTTAAACTGTCAAACAAATTTCTTCAGGCTCCCCATAAACTCTCATAACTGCCCAGATTCCTCCAGTGCTGAGATGGAGAATGTACTGAGAGACCATTGCTATCATGTTAGCTAATATCCAGTCACAGCCACTT
The DNA here is from genome assembly GCA_009812075.1 of Sialia sialis. Classification (NCBI taxonomy): domain Eukaryota; kingdom Metazoa; phylum Chordata; class Aves; order Passeriformes; family Turdidae; genus Sialia; species Sialia sialis. The sequence goes on along the minus strand of VRYO01000180.1, from coordinate 1,102,445 downwards.
TGCTTTCTGCCTGCTATCCATGTGGGATCTGTTCTTATACCTGAAACACAGCTGTCTTTTAGCACAGCACCTGACAAAAGAGAGCTGTGGGCTTTGGCTAAACTCTTGATACTCTGCTGTACAAGAAAGTCAAGAGCATCAGCGACAGGGAAACGGCAGGAAGATTTCAAAGATTCCACCACTTACAACACTAATCCACAGGAGCACATACCAGTCCCTTCACACGTGCTGACCTCCATCAAAAACAGTTGCACAAGAGCTTCATAAATCACCACTATCACCATCACCTCCTCTGCTACTTGGGCAGTGCCTTTTGCACCCATCTTTTCTTCAGCAAGATGAGAGGTCATCCCAGGTTGAGGTGACAGTCTTCAGCTGCGCCAGGGGAGGTTTAGGTTGGCTGTTAGAAAGAATTTATTCACAGAAAGAGTGAGCACTGGAATGCACTGCCCAGGGAGGTGGTGGAATCACTGTCCCTGGAGGTGTTTAAGGAAGGACTGGATATGGCACTTAGCACCATGGTCAGGTTGACAAGGTGGTGTTAGGTCACAGGTTGGACTCAGTGCTCTCAGAGGTCTTTCCCAATCTAATTGATTCTGTGATTCTTCCATTACTGCTAGAAGGAATAAAAACACCCTCTGCTGCTGGTGTTCTTTACCCTGGCCCCTGAGGGCAGGCATGTTTTCCTCTTCAGCATATTTATTATTGTCTCTACTGTGTGAGGGCACTTCCAGGCAGGCAAAGGAAGAGCTGCTCTCACTAGCACGTGGTAATCTAAGGGCAAGTGGAGTACCCACCAAGGTGGCATGACTGTCATGGCCTGGTACGGCCCAAGCTTTGGATGTGCTTTCAAAATGAGCTGAAAGTCTGAGACACAATGTCTGTCAGTCCTGAGAATGGACTGTGTAACTACTCTGTCTCCGCTGCAATTTTTACCCATCTTAAAGTCAGGATTAATCACCACAGCCACAGCTTCTTGATGATATGTGAAAAGTTTTGTCTTTTCTGTCTGGTCCGGGGCACGTGTTGATCAGCTGAATGATGCTCATGTAAAAGCACAAGCTCTGGTCCCCTTTGTTTTGTGCCACAGCTGCACTCGAACTGAGAGCGTGTCAGTGTTGGCATCACGGGCAGAACAAAGGAGACAAAGGCTGACACAGGAGAGACAGACTGTTAGATTCCTAAAGAGCAGCAATATTAGAAAAAAAAAAATTTAATAAAAAACAAACTCTAAGTAAGGACACATCTGGACCAGAAGCAAATTTTAAAGGAGGAAGCTCTGCCCATCTGCAAAGTGTGGTAGGCTCCCTATTCATAAACCCAGCCTTTCCTTACAGTTTTGTGCAAGAGAGCATGGATTTGGAGAACAGTGAGATCCAGAGTGCTATTTCCTATGCCACTACAGCCCTAGCAATGCCTGCACTGCCTTCTCTCTTTGTAAACAAGCTAAGCTAGGCTGGGCTAAGTGCACAGGAGAGTACACTAACCATGAGTGGATTTAAGGCTCTTGGCACTAGACACAGCCACTTGGTTTAAGTGGCACGTGTCTCAGTATTAAGGCTCATGCTAAGCAGTTGCAAATGGATACAGCAGGCACGCTCCCCTCTGCACTGAGTTTAATGCAGGAAATTGTGTCTGCTCCAATGCTGCAACATAGGAAACCTGAGAGCTACAAATGCACCCTGGGGAATTAAATCTCTGCTCTTCCAAGGCAGGAGTGCCCGGAGTGGCCTCTGTACAGCCTCACCTCGACACATACCCTGATCTGTGCTCATTTCCAGCGCAGCTCACATGCAAGGGACATTTCCAGGGAGACAAAAGGCTGTCTCTCCATCCCAAGCAGCTCACAAACTAAGGATATGCAGAAGGAACTGATGTGACACTTCATTGTCTCCCTTTGCACAGCTGCAGAGCCCTTCCTTCTACTCTCCCAATTAAAAGAAGTGCATTGCTGCGTTTATTTGTTAGTGCAGCATGAGACATCCTTGTCAGCAGCACCGAAGCTGTGCAAGTGACTCTTGCAGATGCCATTGTTCTTAGACATAGGATTTCACTGCATAAAGCCTGCCCACTGAGAGAGATGTTGGGAAGGGGGGACAGGAAAGAGGGGGAGGGAGGAAAGGGGGGAGAGCCTTTTAGCAGAGAGGGGAAAAGAAACCCTCCGAGATCCAAAATAAATGATTCTTGATTCCCAGGGAGGCAGGAAACACAGCTCACACCCAAACAGAGACACTCCTCTATGGCAGACAAGCATCCTGATGATTGTTGGCTTTGTTGTTACAACAGGAAACTCCCCCGCCCCTCTTTGTAGCTCTGGATTCTCGGAGGCAGCCGGCGCTGCTCGCTTTTTGCTGCTCCCTTTTCTGCACAGCCGCTGAAATGGGAAACATCTCGGGATACAGCACCTTTCAACTTGCCCAACAAATAACCAGCTCGAATTCAAAGGGCTGGCAGGGAACGAGGTATTACTAAAATATATTTCCTGGGCGTTAGCACAGCAAACAGCACAGCACAAAGCTCACGGTATGCCACCATATGGCTTCTGCCGTATTAGTTTTGCTAATAATGTAAAACAACATGTACCAACCAGAGTGCCACTACAGCGTGTTTGTGCCAGGATTCAAGTGGATTCTTATTAATTATTTAGGTATGGCATTGTATTAAAAAAAAAACAACAAAAAAACCCCAAAGCATCTGAGGATGGAATTACAGTAATTTCACGAATATAAACCACACTTTTTTTGTTTTTTTAAAGCGAGGATCCATGTGTAACAAAGTAACAAATTAGTAACAGAATCGCACCAGTGCGGGGTTTGGTGTCAGGTGCTCAAGTTGCAAACAGTTTTCATAGACCAGTGAAGCCTTTAAAGGCAGCCCCAGGTGCCCTCCCCGGCCGGCTCTCACTTCCGGGTTGGCGTTTCACTGGGATTTGTCCATAGATAAGCCGCACCTGAATATAAGCCGCACTACTGGGGTAGGCTGGATTCTTCAATGAAAAAGGTGCGGCTTATAATCATGAAATTACTGTATATTATTCTTAGTTATTTTGCACCTAGAGTATGATTAAACTGTTCAAAAGTCAGAAGTCCCAATTTTTTAACAAAACTGGGATGAGAAAACATCGCTTACCGAGAAAACATCACTCACCAAAAACCCAGTAACCATGATGTGAGCAACCTAGTAAAAATACCTGTTAAAACACATGGTTTATAGCAAGCAATATCTGCGCTGCGACTCTGAGCTGTAAAGATGAGACAGAACCACAGAGCTCTGTCCTGCTGTGATGAGCTGCAAACTTAATCAGAATCCACCCTGGCTTGAAATATGTAATCTGTATTGTCCATTTCCCTCCTCCTCCCCGTGTGTGTGCAGATGGTCAAAACCTTACAGCTAACCCTGAGCACTGGATAATGAGGTAATAACACTTCCCACCTCCAGCCTCCCTGGTTACTTCCAAATTAACATCCAAACTGCATTAGGCAATTCACAACGCCAGAAACCAGAGTCCAGCTCACCAGTCAGACTGACTTGTTAGTCAGGAAATGGTTAGAGAAGCTATATTTCTGTACCTGGTTTTGCTCTTTAAAATTGTGTACGTACTGTACACATACACATCAAACCTCCTCTGTGTTCCAGCTTTGAGGGTAAATGAACAACAAGAAAAAACACTGGAAAAAAACCCCTACCCAGACTTATCCTGAATACTAATGCTAAAACTATTACAAAATGCTAATTTGGTACCAGCAACCTATGATTAAAAAAACAATGAAGCACCTCAAGCACATGAATTAAGGCATCATCTTAAACATGGTTTTTTCATCTTGAGCTAGAAAACCCTTATATATACACATCTGGGCCCTTTCTTGCTCTTGATGATCTCAAAGCTATATTCAAGATGCAAATCTTTATGTAAGCTAGTCTAATGTATCTGGGGTCTGAATGAAAGCTGTAGACACCACAGTACTTTTAAAGGCAGCCCCAGATGAAACCAAAATCTCAGCTAAGATTATTTTCTGTCAGCAAACACCCTCTGAAGGCAATTCTCATGGATTACTGGGATGCCTATTGAGTTACTGGAGTACCATTCCCCAACATTCATTATTTGGCACAGAACATCACTACATGCTTCCATCCTTATCATACTTCAGCAGCCAGTGGTAAAGATGCAATTCATGACACCTCTGAGGCAAGAGCCTCCAAGTTCTAGTAACACTAATTATTAATCTTCACAGTTTTTGTTTCCTCTCCAGTTTAAGGCATAGGAAAGGCTGATTTCCTTTTCTGTGCGGCAGCAAACCTCGAAATGGAAACCTCTGTGCCCTGTTTTTTTTTTCTAACCATCTGACACTACTCCCTCACTACTATATTGAAATTTTTACTCTCATCTTGCATTTGTGCCCCGTACCTAACTTAGCTAATGCCTCTCATTAATAGGATGAAAAAGTAGGCAAATCTCCCAAAACTCTTGCAAACCTACTGGCCATTTAAGAGAAGGAAGAAGAGATTTTTTTGGACCAACCATTAAACTGCAGGACCTTTCCCACTCCATCCTTCAATTTTTGTCTAAAACTCTGAAATGTTTAGAACAGGGATAAACACCTAACCTTGATCAAAAATAGAAAAAAAAAAACCCAGAGCTAAAAAAATAGAATGAATCCAGAAACTGCTCTCACCCAGATCAAAACTTCCCTTTACACAATGTGTAAAGGTGTTAATTTTGCCAATTCATTATAAATATTCAATAACTCCCTGCATCAATGGTATCCCTGACAGATCCATAAGGATCTGTTAAATGCTCCATAGGGAACTCTGACAAAAATAAAAGTTCCTCCTACTAGCAACAAAAACATTTGTGTCATCTACAAACCCACAAACACATCAAACCAAAACATGTAATGCTGGGTTCTGGAGAGCAGAGAAGTTGAATGGCAGGTTAGAACTAAGCCAGGAAGTGAAAAAATATTTTTTAAAATTTATTTTCTATTTAAAATTGTAGCCCCATGAGATTGATTATAGCCTTCAACTGATAAAACATTTACATTGTTTGGCTGATGTTCTTCACAATTGCACGCAATTAACAATTGCAAAGGTACAATTAAAACTTGCAAGAGGTGAGCAAGTCTCCCATGGGCTCTCCCAGAAGTAGGCAAAGTAGCATTTCCACTTCAGATCAAAGCAAACTACAGAACCCAACTAAATTGGCATAGACAAAGTGCTGCGGGAAACAAATACTTCACACTTGACAAGAATAGAAGTTAATTTTTTCACCATCACTCTCACCATTCTCTTTGCAAAGAGTTTACTTCCATTGCAGAGGGAAGGTAGCTCAGTAGCTAGTACAAGGCAAGGGGGACCTGCCAAAATGACACAGATTAATTTTAGTGTCAGGAACTACTGTAAATCTCAGCAGTTTGAAAGGCACCGTCAGGAAAGGGGAGGGGATGAGAGTCAGAATCTATTTGAATGTGGACCTCAAACCCGTAAGAGAGAGAACACCTCTGGAAAAGAAATTACTTCATAGCAAATCTAACAAACACTTCCTATGAGATGTCTAGACTTTGAGGAGCTATGTCACAATTTAAGTGTTTGTTGGTTTTTTTTTTTTTTTTAATATCTTTAAATCTGGACAACTTTCTGTCAGCAACTCAGAGGTACAGCAGTGAATCATCATCTTTTCCTCTGTAATTATTGGGTTCTAGGACTTGCTCCAGCTCTCACCCAGAAGTATTTACCATTCTTCCCATTTCTTTTCCCTCTCAGCCTAACACCACCATCATTTTGACTTTGAGAAAGCAGCAAAGACATAATAATGATATATATTTGTGTATATCCCCCCACTTTAAAACTGATTTTGTTCATATGCAGGAATAAACGCTCTAAAGCAGCATCCCTGAGCCATCTGCAGCTTTCACAAAAAGCTGCCTTTAAAGCCATCTAGCTCTTTTCCACCTGATCCTATAAACACTGCTGGCAATTTTTCCCCCCATGCCTCTAACATATTTTCACTTAGCACCAGTTTGATGTATAAGATCTGACAGCCAGGCAGTTATAGGCCACCTGCATCACTGTCACCATGACAACAGTGAAAGACAATCCATGATCCCATGCCCTGGTCACACGTTTCAATACAGCTTATCTGTCCAAAGCCACTGAGTCTAATGGAAGAGAGTAATTACAATCTTCCACTCATTGTCAAAATTCTCACCATATAATGCTCTTCAAAATTATTTTATTCCTCTCTCGTGGCTGCTTTGCAAAAAATAAATAAATAAAGAAATAAAGAAAGAAGGGAAAACAAACCCCAAAAGAAACCTTAAGCAGGCTTGGAAGGAAGAGAGAGAGAGTGAAAAGCAAGTCTGTGCCTGATAGAAAAATGCAGCAGTGTGAGCAAACTGGCTCTTTGCAATGCTGAAGGACTAATCAGAAGCAGGGGAATGCACCAACTACTAAGAGCGATAAATGAAAATTTCTTTTCTATTCCTAAAGCATCACTTAAGATCCTTTTGGTTTTGCACTGGAGGTGAAGAGAGGATATTAGCTGCCCTCTTTTCCCCTCCCCTTCCTGGAAAACTTCTTCCTATCAAAATGAGCAAGCACCATGCTGCATTGTGCAGCAGCAGCAGCCTCAGCAAGCAGCACAGCTCTTCAGATGACCGTGTCACTAAAGAGACAGGAAACCTTCTGTCTGAGACAGCAGAGCAGCAGCTCCTCCTCTCCACACTCTACAACAGGACTAATTCTTAATTTCTCAGTTTTAAAGCAGAACTGCAGGCAAAGCTTTGGAATTTTACCCTTTCTGATCACTATCCCTAAAGTATCTCTGCATTCCCTCATCTGTGGCAGAAAATGCCAAAATGTTATGCCTTGTCTGTGGCCACAGGCATAATTAGGATGGAGATCAGGGTAAAATTCTGCACCTGTAAAACAAGGACACGACTTCCCTGCCTTGTAGGGAGCTGAGAGGACAGAGGGAATCCAGCCATGACACAGACCAGCAGCACTTATTTTGAAACATGGCAAATGGACAGTGAGTACCTGGACACTCATCCTGCAGTAGATACAAGTACAGCACCTTCTGGCACAGAATTATGTGCTGGAGGATTAGGTCACACTCATAATAAATGAAAAGCTTTGCTTTCTGCTTGATACTCCTTTGTCCCAATCCTTCCTTCTCCTCCAAGCACCTTCATGCAAATCAGCCAGCACATCAGAGCTTCAATTTATTAGGCATGCAATAAATACCTCTTGAATTAATAAAACGTGATCAATCAGGAACAGACAAAAAGATACAGTAATTTGTTAAAATGTTTCACCCACCCATGTCCAAACCACAACAGCAAATAAAATGTCAGATGACTGCCCATTTTAGAGACATATTTTTAGTTGAAGGCTCTTGGCCACAGTGTTGGCAGCAGGAAATGAAAGCTTCATTCACAGCACATCACTTGCATTGCCATACAGGGTTACCCTGACACAGTAACCCCACTGTAGCTCTGGCCCCAGAGTCCTGACTCTCAGCTCCCAAACCACAAGGTAAACAAAAAGCCAGGCTTTTTTTGGTCTGTACTTACAGGAACACAAACAGGGCCGAGGACCCTCAGTGCTGATGTAGCTCAAGCACGCATTTGGAACAACCTTCAGCGCTCATGGCAGAGTTACTTCGAAGAGAAGCAAGGCTGTGATTTAATGACCACCCTTTAACACGAAAAGTTTCACCCAACAAAGGCAACAGCATCTAGGTTTGTGTAGAGCCCAGTGCCTGCCCCACAGCTGAGGATGTGCAGACACAAGGCTGCCCAAGGGATGCGCTCATTCTGCGCGCTTGGAAAATCTCCACTGATGACACTGGCGTTCCCAAGGGACGGGACACGCTTCCCAGCTGGGGTACAGCAGGCACACCAGCAGATCCGTGTGGTTTGGCACCAGGGGAGCAGCAGAGTGCCCCCAAGTCCTGCCTGCCTTCTGGCACTGGTTCAGCACCATCGCAAAGGGAAGGGTGCCACCTACAGCACTGAGCAGCGCTTCCTCCGGCACCATGCCTTGCCTTGGACGTCTCCCAGTGAAGAATTTACCAGGGCCAGCCCCCTCAAATGGAAGCTTGACGACTCCTCCATGGCAGAGACAGGCAATGTCCTCAAACTGGTCTCTTATTTTAGGAATGCAGAGGTAGAGTGCCTCAAAGTGATGCCTTGCCTTCATTTCTTTGGTGTCTCACTGTTGCAGTATGAATATTTCCTCTTCTACTCAGTACTATCAAAACCACTGCACTAACTTCTATCTTATTTTTTTATGATATCTTAGTGTGAAACATGATTTACTGCAGAACTTCAGAGAAGATTTGGTTATTTGGTTACTGCCCCCTCACATGTATGCACTTAATTCCTTTCAATGGGAAAGAACAATTCAAATATCATATTTTCTGCCTTGTACAAGCCACAGCTTTTGAAGTGCCTCTGTGTGCAACACCCAACCTCTGGAAAGGAATTAGAGTTGAGGTGCCCTTTCCTGTTTTTAAACCACTACTAATTCATACAGGGGATGCACAACCAATAGATAGAGTCTGCAAACCAATTCTTGCTTTTATGGAAGAGTGCTGGCTCTATTCATCAATGCTAACCTGAGATAAATTTCCCTGTGCAGAATACATGACAGACACACACACTGTCCAGAAGGAAGATGCTGAATAAGTCTGAGCACACCTGCCACCATTGATGAAACAGTCAGAAAATTAATAGGTATCCATAGCCACTGCAAGAACTAAAAGCATAATCCTGTAAAACAGAATAATAGCTCAGCTAAATATGAGAATCAGGTTCTCCTCTTTTCTTCATGCTCTGTTTTTTATTATCAAGAATCTTTCTAATTATTACAAATTTGCCATGAAAAGCAAGCTCTGGTCTGAGTGTTGAGACTCTACCAAGTCAGGAAACAGAAAAAACTAGAATTAATAACTCTTTAATAGACCATTTCATTCATAACTGTCCAAGTGTTCTCCCTGCCTGGGGTGACTTCAGGAATGACCCCACAGGGCTAAAGGCCACAATAGCATGCTTCACTGACCTTGCTGTGGTCAGAAGGCACCTTGTCCAGCAAATTGTGGATAGCATGAGGTGAAATGTGCCACTAAGTGCATCTCCACATCCAGAGGTCTGTGCCTGGGGACAGGCACAAAGCAGCCACAGATCACCACCACACTGGATCTCTGCTGGCACTGCATATAGCTAATCTGGAGTGAAAAACTCTACTGGAAACAGGCCAGAGAAATCCATGTCACAGGTCTAGCTTTGCACTAACCCAGCCAGTTTTGGTGTTCTATGTCTCTGGTGAATTCAGCTACCAGAGGAACAGCAGCTGGGGAGCTCCTCCAGCAGCATCCCCTCCACCCACCATCCATCCACACACCTTCCACCACCACCCAAACACTACATGCTGAGGACATCTCTTTCTCTCCCCAGGCCTCCCTCCCATCCAGAGATGCTGCAAGAGCAGCACTCCTTGTCACGAGTGCCACAGGGTGATGGGGAGCAGGACAGGAGGACACACGGCTCGTGCTGGGAGCTTGTGCATGCACAGGATCACTGAAGCTTCCTGGCAACAAGCCAGCTGGCAAAGGCCAGCTGGAGAAGAGAGTCTGGTGGCCTGACAGCAGAAACCCAGTGCAAAAATGTGAAGTTACAAATGTGGTGCTCCCTATCAGAATTCTGCTGTTCTGAGGCATTTGGTCTGTTCACGCTCTTACTGCTGTGGCTATCAAAAACCTTGAACCTACACAGAAATCACTATGATCCAAAGAGTCTTCAGCATTCAGAAGGACAAAATCCTACTGAGAAGGGTCAGAAAATCAGACACAGTCTCATCTATCTGAATTTTATATATCTATTTTATATAATATTTATAGCTATTTATAGATAAATAAAGAGTACTGGAAGACAAAATGTAACGAGCACAATAGGCAGCAGAAAAAAAAAATCCCCAGAGCTAAACATAACCAGAAACAGAAATGACACCAGAAATGACATTCAGAAATGACAAATCACACCTGAAAGTGAGAGGAAGCACCAAACACCAAACAGTGACCAGAAAGATGTTCACCTATGCATCTCCTCCAAAAGTGGATGTGCCTTCTGCAGGCCAGTGCTGAAGAGGAAAGATGTAATACTTGATACCTGCTCTGTCAGCTGAGGTGTTTTCAGACAGACACACCAGATCCAGATGTCCTTGCACATATAGCACTCCCATTCAGTGGCTGCTTCTATATTTATGAGCCAGCACATTCACAAACAAGTCACTTGTTCAACTGGACATGTCAGACACCTCCAGCTTCATTGTCACTGTGCATGTTAGCACGTAACTGCATTTTTGTTCTGGTATTTATTTATCCTCTCAGGCTTAATTTATTCACATTTAATTTTCATACAGATGCAGAATCCTGCACTCATAGCAACACCTGTCTGCTAGGCTTTGCAGCCACCCAAACAGACATGTCTAACTTGTGTTGTCCAAGACCTATGGCTTAGGACATTTTTTCCCCATGTTTAAACTCTTGTCTTGAAGGTTTCTTGAATTTTAGACTCTCACCTAAGTCTAAGGACGGTGAAGATTTGCCAGCTGGATGCAATATGAAGAATGGAACTAATCTCACCAATGCCTTCCTAGTTTCCTCCACAACAAGCAGATGCTTTTCACAGCACTGACCTCCTGCTGGAGCCAAGAAACTCATCTACTTCAATAAAAACTGTTGTAATACAGCTCCACTTGTAGCTGGCTGATAATACAGACTCAGGAGTGAAACCCCCTTGCATTGCTCCTTTCCCAAATGTGTAAAGAAATGTACAGTAATTTCACAATTATAAGCCGCACCTGATTATAAA
>VRYO01000180.1:1033732-1090574 GCA_009812075.1 Sialia sialis | reverse complement strand
AAATTACTGTATTCACCTAACTCCTATTTTGTAGGACTAGTATTTGTACATAGTCTGGTAAGCATCCAACCCGTGTAACTTTGAATCAGCGTTCAGTCTTTCCTCAGGAATAAACACAAGAAATCCCCTACCAGATCTTCCCCTTCCTGAAAGGCAAATTCTGCCACAAACAAGCCACAGCATTCCTCCCTCAGTATCAGCCCCCATCTCCCTGCAGCAGACTAATCCTAAAGAGTATGTGCAGCACATTCCCTTTTTTTATGATACAACAATTAAGAGAATTTTCCAGATGAAAACAGAAAATATGTCATGAATGAAAATTCCCACATGTCAACAAGCAAACTAGTATTTAGCTGCAAAGAAAGCCACAAATCACAATCAACCACTTCTCCTAAGTGAAGCCTGACTGAAGGAAAACATCTACAATGTGAGCCTGGATGCCTTTGCTAATGAGTAATGAGAGGTGTTAAATTACAGCTGCCACAGGCACTTCCCCTGAAAAAACCCAGCTTTTAGGGAAGGTGAGGGCTTGCACAACCAACTAACTATGGAGAAACTAAGAGAATCCTTTCAGTAACTCCAAACTCATCTTGAAAGTGCACTGGAGTTTTAGTGAGCCAGTTGGTAAAACTAGGACCAAGCTTAATGAGCAGTTGGACTCTATTGACATCACTGCCATTTCCACCACCTCTTCTCCTCATCGTGCCCTTTTAATGAGTTTTCATATTTCTCATTAACATTTATGATATTAAACCCCACACCCACCTCCAGGTGTGTGTGCTGAGTCTAATCTCTGTCTGGAACACACTGTTCTTCTCCACACAGTCTGTTCCAGCCCCAGCCCCCCATCTGCCTGCCAGTATCTCCAAAAAAATGTTACATTTAACTGAGGTTTCCAGCTGCAGACAAAAAAGTGTTTTCTACAATATACTGCAATAATTTCTCACCACAAGGAAAGGTGGGGGTGAGGGTAGTGATTTCAGTAGTGCTTCTCAGTTATACTAATTAAGGAAAAATAATTAGTATTAGAGTATAGTTTATTTACTCCAGCATAACTGAGGGCCTGGTCTGAATTTTACAGAATTTTACAGATTTTACCTGTTAAGAACACCAATCAGATTTGGGCTAAGCATTCCAGATATCATTAAATACAGAAATAAACTCTGCAGGTATTTATTGATTAACAACTGTGATGCATGGCAGATAATTTCTACTCTTGTACCAGTTCATTAGGTATCCATTTTTATTCCTACAATATAACCAGATAACTAATTTTTTAAGACTTAATTATGTACAGAACTTTAATGCCAAGTGTGTCTGCAAAGAAGTGATCTGGGTCTATCTGTCTACATTCTAACACAAACATAATTTGGAAAAGCAAATCAAGCCACATAAATGTTTCTACATTAATTTTTTTCCATGCAATTCCCTTCCCATTTTTCCCACAGTCCATTTTTTTTAAAATCTATTTTTAGTCTATCAGAATTTTATCTTTTTCCATGGTCAGAAAGGAAAGGTTGGTCACAATCAAGATTTGCTAATGTTTTCCTAATCACAGAATCTGCGGGGGAAGAAAAGTATGCAAATATGTTTTATTACCCTGCACTCAATATCTAACTCCAAAGAGCAAAAGAGAAAAGAGTTCTCCCTTACATGCATATCTACAAATTAAGAGAAGATCATGATATTCAAGCCATGTCCAGCTGAGCACTTTCCAACATGCTCAACCAGGTTACAGCTGACAAACCACACTTAAATTATTCCTGAGATACAAAAGCTGTAATTTTCTACAACATTTACTGAATTTGCTACATGTCTATGAATTGCTGAATTGGCATCAGTATCAATTATATTTTCAATAGGAAAACACAGATATTAGCATTTTTGGCAAAACTACATGCCATTATATATATGTGTGCGTATATATATATATGTGTATATATATATGTACACAGATATATACACACACAGTCTTGAAACTAACTGCTGATGTCAGTCTCTTGTAATAATGACAACCTCAAAATTTGTTTTTGGCCTTTGCCCAAAAGATACTACTTCCCAAACATAGTCACAGCCTTCTTGTACTAATGAATTACCAGGGTAGGTAAAAAACTCCTCCCCACCACCTTCACTTTCTACTGTGGCAAGATCTATACAATCAGAAAAGTAAAATATCTGCCAAATTCTCTATTTCAATTGCCACATAAATCCATTTCCTCAAGGAATTTTACTATCCAGCACCTTTATATTTCCCTCCCATATTTTTCTAAGGATAAAGAGATGTGAGGATCAGGTCTCCAGCAAATCAAGCACGAACTCAAAACCTGCTGGGGACGGAAACATGTCCCAGTCTGCACTGATTTTATTGCAATCTATGCACTAAATAATGCTGAGGAGGGGAGTACATAAAAAGACTCAATGCAGCCAGCCAGGCTAACAGAACAATACAGCTTGGACATTTGAACTCACATCTTCTGCCACTACTACAAACTTTCTGGATTTCATTTGATTCCTTCCCCTTGAAGAACAGGGAAACAAGCCATTTAACAATCTAGACATTGAAACTGAGACCCTGGAGAGGATATCAGCATTCCACAACCCTCAAGCCCATCTCCTAATTAAATGTCATGTATTACTCTTCAATCTAAACACAAACAGATCTTTTGTCACAATGTCTGCTCACTGGTTTCCAGCAGGGTGGACCTACATCAATTGGACCCCTAGCTCACAACTAAATTTCTCTGAAATTTCTGTTTTGCTTGAACACATTGTCCTTCCTCATTGTTTTTGACACCCAAAATGACAAATTATTCCAAAGTGCCAGTTGATGAGTCAGAAAAACTTTCCCATTATGATATATCATAAACCATAACTAGCTTAAGTAAATAAAAGGAATCAATTCACCCTAGTGAGTAGAACAGTGCATTTATGAGATCTGCTTGCTCTGAAGATACTTTCACCACCCGGCAACTGAGCACAGATAAAGCCTATCTGATCTGGAGACTGGGGTGGAAAAAGTACCATTTTCTCCTGTGATTTCAAGTTAAAGAGGCAGTCCTTAGTTAAGGATGAGAAGAAAACCAAAACTCATCAATATCTCACTGAACTTTAGCCCAGTAAAAAACAAACAGAACTGAAAATGGTAAATACATAAAAGAAATTACCTGTATATAAACAAGTTTTACTATGATACAAAATATTTACTGGTCATGAGCACCTGTAGAAATTACACATTTATGCTGCATTATCCTCTCAATTACACTGTTCAACTACTCAACCCCTTCCTTATTCTGATGCAAGATAAATATTAAAAAACACACATGGTATGTTTGAACTGATGAGCACAGCAAAGGAAATGCAAACAGGTAACAGTGAAACCGTGTCAGCAACTTAAAATTGGGGGATGGAATAAGTGTGGTGCTAAATGGCAAAGGGCTTCAGTCCCAGCACATACCCACTCCATCTGAAGGCAGAATGGCTGATATAAATCAAAGTGATTTAAACTGCTGAATTTAAACAGGATTTAAATTATCAAGCAGGAAATCCTCATATGAATAAATCCATTTGGGAGCACGGTTGGGTTTGTACTAATTTTTCTAAGGAAGGGTCAATTCTTACTGGTTGGTAACTGTTAAAGTGTGTTGCTTGACAACTCCTTATGTCCTTTATGTAAACACACTAACCACTCTGCCTTAATATAGCAAAATACTGTTTTCTAATTAATTGTTTAGAAAATCAAATTTTTAAAATACCTCCAGTGCACCTGTTATGCAAGAATCAAAGTTTGTCAAATTGGGTTTTTGCTGTATTTACAAATATTGAAAGATTAGTATATACCTTGGCTTTCACCTTATGGAAATCTCCCCCAGCTCTCTTACCACTCAGCTTTCAGCCTTAAACAAACTAATTGAATCCACTGAACTGATGAAGAAACCACATCACTATCAGCACAGAAAGCTTCCACTCCCTTGCTTAGAATTTTAAGACCCCCTTGTTCCAGAATACTCCCTAAATGTCAACCTTTGCCAGGTTCAATTTCCTTCAAAATTTCAGTATAAATATGGTGCTCATTTGCTTTTTAAAAATGGTTGGATTATTTTAACAGGTGATAGAAAGTTTAGGCATAAGCTGTCCTATTTTCACATCTGGCTTGTGCTTTGAAAATTAATTTAAACTTTACTAATAGAGCTCAGAAATTTGAATTAACAACTTCAGTGTTTAGGTGGACAGTGTGTGTGCATTAAGAAAAAAAAAATCAAATCACACTCCAAACAAAGGCCTGAGCAGAGAAATGGAAATTAACACCTATGACAAATGACTCGTGAAAGAATAACTGCAGCTGACATATGAAAAAAAACCCAAAAATACCCTCATCCATCAGTTTAACCTGGTTAATTTTGAATTATCTTTTTGGAACACACACTCTTGGTCTGGTAGAAAGTTTCCCTATCAGTACCAAGGGGGGCTGGAAGTAAATGACCTGTAAAATCCCTTCCAACCCATTCTCTGATTCTATAACCACCTCAAAACCTGGGAGAGAAAAAGCTCTTTATGGACCTGAAGGAGCATTAGGATATAATATTCTAAATATCTAAATCTTGTTTCACAATTTTTTGTCTTACTGTTCTAATGCCATTGAAGTTGGTGAGGTACATGAAAATCCAGATGAAGTGCAGGAGAGGGGTAAGAAATGCTCTCAGTGTTTTCTCCCTGTGACAGGAACCATGCTATGGGAAATTTGAAAGAAACCCTTCAGACTGCTCTGCAGTGATCAACAGAGATGACTCAGTTTTAGGCTCCCTGTATCCTCCTTCAGCTTGCAAAGAGCAGTATCACTCCTGTTTGCAGGGGGAAAAAAACCAGCAGATTTTTCCTTTCCCCAGACTAATCTGTTTTATTTGAGAAGAACACCAGGAACTGCTACTTTTACCAGGATAATCCACCTTGGGGATCTTTCTTCTGTCTTAGTGAATTCTTCCCTTGCTGCCTCTGTCAACTTTCTGGGGCAGAAGCTGAACAACCAGGGCAGTCAGGAATACATCCATATAAAAGTGCTCAAAGCTACAGTGAATCTGAGAGTTCCTCACACATCAGTCCATGCCAAAAATAGGAAAAACTAAAAAACTAAAAAACTATGTTTGTTTTAAAGCTCTTGTCAAATCTTTTCCCCACTGCACAAAGTGAGAGAGAGAGACCGAACAAAGTGCAGAAAAACATCAAATGAAAAAATAAAACCCAGAATATGAGAGGTGGAATAGGAAAGGGACACACATTTTTTTTACAGTATCTTTTTTTAAAAGTACTTTCTCCTCTACCTCAAAACCATTCACCCAGCAGCTGGGGTTTAGCCCCAGGAGGACAGAAGTGCTTTGGCCATTGCTGAGCAGCACATCACTCAGTGAACAGCATCCCCTGCCTCCTAAGCCTCCTTGCAGCCAGCCTGGACAGCTGGCTATTTTTATGGTCAGGATAGCGTGTGAGCTCAAAGCTTATTACCAAGGGTTTCCCCCTGCACACAGGAGCAATGCCAAGGATTTTTTTTAATTGTGGGAATGGGCTCTGCATGCTGCTAAGTAACTTAAATGCTTTCCTTAACCTGTATTTTAAGGGTAGACTTTATTTCAACATTTATAATTATTTTGATTAATTCCTTGAAGTGCCTAATGTACTTGCTCATATGGATGTATTAAACTAGTAAGTGCTTTTAATATTAAATATGGAAGAAATCATCTTTTAATGCCCTTGTTTATCCTCCAAAAAAACCAACCCAAAGCCCTGAAATCACACAAGTGAAGGGATCAGCCTGGAGCTCAGCACATCCTGATCAGGGACCAGGAGATTCTGCCTCTGCACAGTATTTTCTCCAGCCTGACCAGCAAACTGAGGCACTCAGATGGATCCAACAGGACAAGTCACAGTACTGCCTTATTCCTTTTTTACCTTGTGCTGCTGGTGGCAGATTGATGCCCTTTTCCCAGTGCTTCCTCATTTCCTGGACTAACACAGACAGGTGTAACTGCTCCAAAAACACAGAGCTAGCAATGCCTTGAGAATAGGCACTGAAATGAAAATAAGTTTTATTTGTGCCCATCAGGGTTTCCTGGCTGTGTGGAATTAGCCCACCCAAGCCACTGGCTATTTGCTGCTAAAATTAAAGATGCATGCATTTTTTTTGGCTGTGCTGAGGAAAACCTGCAGCCTTTGTTACTATATAGGTCAGAATATATTTCTCCTAACTTCACACAGAATGAAAATAGTTTCACATACCACCACTGGGAAAGATATTGCCACTTCTCCATTCCCACACACCCAGCTCAATGAGATGACCAGATTACAATCCATTTTTTTTAAAAGCAGTGGTCTACACCTGACAGAAGCTTCAGTCAGAAAGAATAAAGCCAGCACTAAACAAATTTTAAATATGACCTAGTTCTGAAACTTCATCTCCTTTATGTGACTGAGCCATTATTGAGATAAATCTGTATGCAGTTATTGGGGGGGCACTGAACTGAAGCAGCCAGTAAAACTCTATTGCAGAAACAGAGAGAGTTTTGTTGTGAGCTTTTACCCACACACACTTCCCTTGCAGGAATTAAACTAACTTAGCTGTGCCAGGATGAAAGGCCCTTGCAGAAAAAATTATTTTGGAGGAAATGAAGCCTTTTTCCAATCACATAATTTTCTTGAGGTGTCAGAGCACTCCAATTCTTCAAACTTCCACCTTACAAACGGAAATTAAAAGTATGGTCCCAGTTGTCAAAACACACATTTACCATAAATAAATCCATTACTCACTGCAAGGTTCTCTCTGTATTAATTATACTGTCTTAGGAGCAATTTCAGCATGAGGCCACTGAACTGCAAAGGCTTTGTGGTGTGGGTCTGCCCTGACACTTAAAAAAAACTAATGCAACATCCTCTGCTACAAAGAGTGATAGAGCAACAGGACATATTTATTATTACACAGAACTTGTGAAAGGGTCTTTTTTTTATAAAAACTGAACTAGCACCCATGCTGAACAAAACCAATCACAGTGACCACAAAGATCCACACATTTATGAAATGTACTAGAGGTTTACTGGGAGGAACTAGAAATGCAGTATTTATGTGCTTTTACATCAGTTATACCAAATAACACACAGTAAAAATTCAGAAGATTTGTGTCTCTTCCCCTTGAAGGGCTGACAAGCCCCTACCACAGAAAGAAAAAGGAGAGGGGAAAAAGAAACAGGAAAAGAGGGGGAGAAAAAAATGGAGAGAAGGGAGAGGAAAGGGAGGAGGAAAAAAAAAAGAAGAAAGAAACAAGGAAAAAATGCCAAAAAAAGGAAAAAAAAAAAAAGGGAGGAAAAAAAAGGGAAAAAAAATCTCACTTTTTATCTTCTCCCTTTCAGTCATGAGCCAGCTAACATAACACACATTTGAATGTAATATCTCCTAAATTTGCAAAAATATCTTGCACTTGACTTGTGTCTCCTAAGTTCTGGATTAGTTTTTAATAACTAGTTGGTGGATTATTAGCTTTCAGAGAGGGAGGGTTTTTACATGGCAAAGATGCAGAGGACTTCGAGAAATGTCCTATACATAAATTGTTTTTCTTAACGGTGAGAAACGACAGCTCTGATTTTCTAAATTCTATGTGGTTAGAAATAAAACTTATATAGTGAGTACTGGAAAACAGGGCCAGGAAGTGCTGATGTGTGGCAGAATAGATAGTTATTAATAAAATCATCCACACAAATGGCTCAAACGTAAGCAATAAGTTGGGGATTTCTGGAGTATCTTTTTTTCTGCAGTTTGCCAAAACTCAGTTTCTTACAGGAATTGGGACAGTTCTTTATGCAAGTATTGGGTTCTGCCTGTAACTTTCCAAGACACACCCCCAAAATTTGTTCTAAATATTACCAGTAAGATTTCACTTCTGCCACCACAAACATCTTTCTATTTGTCTCTTTTCTGACATGTTCTGTGTCTCAAAGATGAACTAAATTGAAGTTAAGGGACACCTTTTATATCTCATTATACAAACAATCTCTCTAAAGCATAACAAAGAATGAGAGATTGACTCCTATTGATATTTACAGAACAACAAAAGCAACACAAAAACACAGCTGTCAATAATGAGAGAGGAAAATAAGCACACTATTATTACCATTACTAATATTACCAAGATAATAAGACCTTCCATCCAGTTCTTCAGGGGAAAGGAAAGGGTCTCTCTCATAGTACAGCCCACATACCAAGAGTGAAACTGGTTGGATTTTCCAATCCCTCCCAACAATAAATATCCATATCATTGTCTTTACCTCAAGGCCAGTCAAATTATTCAAACTGAGCTCAGACACTTCTTGGACAGATAAAACATTGTGCTGAAAACACACACGTCCTTCTGCCAGCTCCAGACCAAAGAAGGCAGCTCTGTGACACAAAGACCCTTGCTGAAATATCAATATTATGAATGATGACTAATTGAGCAATGCTGACTGAAACATGAAACATGGCATACAAAACTGACTTCTGTCAACTCCCCAAACAATCTAAGCCTGCAAAAGGCAGACTTTTAGATCACACAAATCATATTAAAAAACCTGTGAAAATTTCTTAATTTTTGTGAGCAAATCCAACTTTTTTTGTCTGAGACAGTAATGGCCCAGACAGGCCTGATGAAGAACACCACTGATTTTCAAGCTTACCTGTTTAAGGAGATGCAAATCACCCCAAACGTCTGAAACACCAACTTGACACACTAAGGCATGGATAGGATTGCTTGGACAGCTAGAGGACATGACCATAACAGTGGCTTATTAAACTGTAAATCTTCCCAAAGTCCTGGCTGTTTGGTGTTGCATTTTGACCTCAGGGACAGAAGCTTGTTCCTTCCCTTCCCAAAATATGAGACAGTACCACCCAAGGGATAGGAAATCTCTCCTAGCTGTTGAGTGTGCCTGCAGCACAATGCTGAGCAGCTCTCTATCCATCAGAAAACAGGATCATAGCCAGCCTCTAAAACACTGTGCCTAAACCACCTAAAATACTTCACATTTGTTCCACTGCTTTGAGAAATACACAGTGCCTTCTACCTGCCACAGCAATCACTTTAAAAACTGATTTATATAAATGTGGGCATATGCATATAAGGGGGTAAAAATGCATCGAAACCCAACTTGTTTCAGCAAAACAAAGCTCATCCATCAGGAGAGAAAAAAAAAAACCACCACACCACTTACTTAACCAACTTTAGAAACGTGCAAATAGGATTTGGACATAAAGGATTTAAAACACTCACATGTGTCCATTGCTAATGTGTCAGAAATTACCCAGGCAATGGTTTTCACATGAACTGCTGGTGACTTCCAGGGAAAATTCAACAGGTAACTAAGGACAGAGGCTCACATTTGCTGAAAGACTGCCATTTATTTTCATTAGCTGTGCCACTGGAAAGTGTTCAGAACTCCTGTAATCTGAACAAAACAAAGGTCACCACCCAGTTTACAGCAGTGCAGAAAATCAGCTGGCACAACACACTAATGCTCTGATGGAAATAACACCTGGAAAAGAAAACCAAAGCAACTAACTCACCTGGTATGTGCAGCTGACCACGAGCATGGCCCTGCTAAACCAAAACTCTGGCTTCTCCAGGTGGCAAAGCTGGGCTGGTTACAATTAGCTGTGCTCTCACTGACTCACTGAAGCCCAAATACACGGGCAGAGGCAAAGTTCTGCTCTTCAGCCTGGTCCAACAAGTCCAACACCCTCCTATGTATTTCTGGTGTGTGCTTAGCTCCACTCTGTCTACCCCAGTCTGGGTTCCATCCATCTTCTGTCCCACATTTTTTCCCTGTCCTACTTTCTTGCTTCCTCAAGTCTCTGCATTTCTGAAGCACATCCTTCTTGCTTCTCCTTCCAAACTACAAAACCAGCCAACAAAAAACCATCCAAGAATAGAAAAAAAAAACCCCAACCAATCAAACCAAGGTAAAAAGGCAAGAAATACAGCCTATAAAATTAACTCTTGAAAAAAAAAAGTGTATTATAAAATGGGGAAAAAAAGTCTAACTTTTAAAAATGTGCCTGATAACACGTTAATAAAAGTTTTATACAACTGTGAGCATTTCGTTTCTTCTCTTACAATAGGAAAGACATTTCATCCATAGTTTAAACACTAAATCTTGAATCATGTAAGAACTGTGTATTTGCAAACAGAAGGCATCTCTGAAAATGATGAATTATTTTAGGAGTCTGTTTGTGCTACATTCCTTACAGAGCCTGGTGTATATGACTCAATCATTGTTTTCACTTACTGGCCTCAGTTATCAGTTATTTTTCTACATTTACAAATGTCTAAGTTTATAGATTAAGAGCTTAGAATATCTTCTCTTAAAAAAAATAAAATTGGAAAAATGGAAAAAAACCATGAGGTGAAGTGCATTGGTCAAAATTTGTTACATATTCTACTGTTGTTTGAGACAAGCAGCACAATTTGCTCCTGCCATTCAATTTAGGGACAAGCTATCCAGCCCAAACCTGCTCCCATAAACCCTGTATTTGGCTTTATGACACATGTTCATCATGCATTCACTACGCACAAGAGATAAGTCACAGATTTGGGAAGTAAATAATTTTCAAACCAGAAACAATGTCGTAACCACTAGTGAAACTGAACACGGAACACACTGCACCAGAAATACCAATATTGCTAATACCTTTGTCTACCTGTGCTGACAGGTTGGATTCTAGCAAATGAGCTAATTCTGAAAAAAAAGCATCTGAGAAAGCAGGACAAACCAATAAACAAAATATAAACAAGCAAGAAAAAAAAGGAAGGGAGGAAGGGTGGAGGGGGGGGAAGGAAAGGGGGAAAATAAAGGGAAAAAAAAATCCACACCAACCCACTGAATTTTCTCATTGCTGACTTATACCATTATTATCATATTGCCCCAACTTGGGTTCAGATAGAAGGAAAACAAAACTACATGTGAGTGTCTGTCATGGACACAGCCCCTTGCTTCAATGTTACCTCAAGTTCCATATGCAAGTCAAGACATCACAATGGTGTTAACTTTTTATCTGGGCCTTTCATAATTACTTAACCTAGTTATTGTTCTACATGGAATTAAAATGAGCACAATACATTAAGCAGCCAAAAAAAAAAAAAAAAAGCAATCATCATACTGCAAAGATCAAGCAAAACTGTGTTTTTCTTTCTTTTATCAAGAGACCAAGTTTATAAATTTTCAGAAGGCAAACAGTAAGCAAAAAAGAAATAAACATAACCCCCTCCCTTTTTCTTTCCTCACAGAAAGGAGAGTCACCACCTACCTGATACCAGTCTATGCTGTGGCCAGCTGATGCCTTCTTTGGGCTAGATTGGATTGAAAAGATATTCTCCCCATCATCCTTTGGCCATCACCTCATCCTTGAGAGTGACTATTGCAGTAATCCTGAAGACACTTCCAATAACGTTCCATGAACTGTACAAGTGTTTCACTCCCAAATTAACCCCAGCAAGGCACCACAACTACCAGGCTTTCACCTGGCAGGTTGGAAAGGACCCTTAAGGTCATTGAGTCCAACCAATAACCCAGCATGGCCAAACCCATCACTAAATCACTTAAGTGCCACATCTACATTTCTTAAATATCTCAAGGGATGGCGACTCCAACACTTCCCTGGGCAGTGAGCCAATGCCTGACTATCCTTTGAATTGTTGATAATTTTGTTTACAAAAGTTACTGAAATGTAAAGAAAACTACATGGGACCTTCTGCCTCCCCTTTCCTCCAGTACCTTCACCTTATACTTAAAAATTCCCACTATTCTCCTTCCAGGCAGCTAGTTTTCTTCCTACATCAGTACCACAGGCAGACTGTAGGAGAGCAGCCCTGAGATCACCCCGTTCTATGGCAGCAAAATGTTAATTTGTTTCAGCTTCTTCATCTAATTAACCCCAAGGCAGCAGCACCATGTGAAGATACCGTTAAGTGGAAAAGAATATACTCCGTGCCTAACTTCCCAGAACCCCTGTCTGGCTGTAAATAAACAGACACTTCATCACAGTGATAGGTGAAATTTGTAAAGCTACTAGACAAAATTATTTCGGTTTTCCTGTTCTACATTGACAATTCTTCATTTTGCCCCCCACCCACCCACTGCTGACATTTTCCACAGCAAAGGTGTTACTGAGAAGGGCAGTAAACCTTACTGTGACCATAAAGTAGTTTTGTTTTGTTGTAAATGAAATGGATGAAAGAAAATAAGTGGGGGTTTTTTTGTTGTTATTTTGCATTATATAGAATACATATTAAAATGGGTAAGAAAAAATAAGCTCCAGAAAAATCCTATGTAAAATCAAATTCTCTTAGGTAAATTTTCAAAATTGCAGCAATCCAGCCTTTAAAACTTCCAGTGTTCAAACTACCTGGCATAAAATAAAAAATAAAAAATAAAAAATAAAAAATAAAAGAGCACTGCAACCTCAGCATCGTGTCCCCACTTTTACTGGAAGGCAAAGACTGCAAGATCAGCCCAGAAATGTGCAATAACAGATTACTTTGAGGCACTGCTTCATATCCAGCCATGGATTACATACCAGAGCACTTCAGCCAATTTCAGGCAATGTGATCCCCATTCAGTTTCAGAAATCTCCAGCCTTCTGCATGAGCCCACTGAAGCCTTCAAAGCTACATTACCTGCTTTGATGACAACTAAAGATATGTACAATGAATAGCAACACTGCTTGCTGAAAACATCATTAAAAATTGGTTATTTAATGTCAATAGCACTTTTCTCTCTGCTGCCTCAGTTGTGCACTGGAATGCAATCCAGAGAAATCAGAAGAGCAGCCCACCAGCTCTGAAGGCAAAAAGGAACAGCAGCACAGATCACAGCAAAAGTGGAACAATCCATTCAGCAGTCCAAAGGCAGCTGAGCAAGGTAAGGCAGTCAGGTTTAAAGTCATTTTTGCAGATGCTAGAGAATCTGAAATACAATATTCTGCATAAACAGAAGGGGTAAGGAATGCAACAATTTCTTTTTTGGCAAAGTGCTGATCTGTCCTCCTTAACGTAAGGAATTATCTTAAATGATTTAAAAACTTCTAGGCTTTCCAGAACTCTTCTACAATCTCATTTGCCATTGCCACCTCCCTTCCTCCTTCAGATGAAACACAATGCAGAAGTGCCAAAACATCACAGAAGATTAGATATGACCTAAAGGAAAGAGAAAGAGGATAAAAATATAGAAAATAGGTGTCAGTGATTGTTAAACTTGTTGGACTATTATATTCCCTTTCACCACTGAAACTGATCATAAATCTTTACACTTTGCCTAGTTTAAAACCAAGTGTGTAAGAATAGGTACTGGTTTATGCAAACACACATACACAGGCATGTTGGCTTTTTGGTTGTGATGCTGCCCGGGGTCAGAGTAAGGTTAAAAACCAATTCTCTGCTCTTTTCCAAGGCACACAATACCCAAGGACTTTCTGAATTGGCCCAAGATTTCCACAAGCATCATAAAGATGATGCAGAAAAAATACGCCTTCACTGCAGCACCGAGCAATTGCTTCTCTGAATCTGAAGGGCAGAGGAAAATGAATTGTTCTGTGAAACCTGAAGTGTTACTGCATGGCACATAGTAAAAGTAATGTAGGGAGGAGGCAGAAAAGTGAAGACAGGAGGAGGGGAAGAGGCACAGCCCCACCCTCCATCACTGAAAGCACAACTCCACCAAGCTTCAACTGAGGAGAGCTGAGAACTTACAGGATACTACAGAGCCCTGTAGGAAAACCCTACAGAAAGTCATTAAATAAAAAAAAAAAAAAAAGATAAAAAAATTCCTTGACCTGTTGATCTTTCTGTTTATTCCCTTAGTTATTCCTAAAGTCATCAATTCAAACCTCTTTCCTACTCTGTGCGTGCTGTGGTTGTGAAGAACTGACAGCAAGCAATCAGTGATAGATCTGTGCTTTAGATTGGCTTTAGCACTGTCACAAACTTCTAGAAAATGCAGAATTCCTATGGGTGAACACACTCTTCTCAGGTCAACTGAAGACTGAAGTATTTTTATCCCCTCACCAGTTTTGCTGGTGTGTGGAGGCAAACAAAATCAGCCTGAAAGAGGGAAGTCTTGAAAGGCAGCAGCTCTTCCTGTAAGCACGGAATTTCAGCAGCTGCAATCTTATTAACTACTGCAAGTTTAAAAAGACATTTTCTCTTAAGCCCTGTGAAACTGAGTTTCAAGTATTCAGAAAGCAAACAGGAGCAGTTTGACTTTTGAGTTACAAACTTCTGAGCTACAAACATTGGGAAACTAAAATAAGTAAGAGGGAAGCAAAAGAACAAAGTTACATGATTTTGTGATTCACCAACCTAGACAAACAAGGAAAATATATATTTCAAATTGTCAAGGCTCCCAAAATCCCACTGAATGTTCAAGCATGCTGCTTATCTGAGACTGCAAAACTGATTACAGGTTCATAGCTCCAGTCAGAGATTGTTCCTCACATTCCAATTCACAAAACACACTTGCAGGATTCCCGTCAGCAGTTCCTGGCTGTCAGGCCTGTTCTTAAACCTCTGCTAATCCGAGCACATCTCTCACATGAATTATACATATTGGAGTAATATGCAAACGCAGTGTCCTATACAGGCAAGTGTTTAAATAAAAATGAACCCTGGCTCTGCTGCACACAGCCAGCCGTGTTTCAGTGTCTGTGCACTGACACCGGGTGTAGCTTAGCTGAGGTTCAATGTCTGCCACCAGGTAAGCATGTTTGAACTGAGAGGTCCCAGATGTTTATCCTGGGATAAGGCTTGAATTTCACAAGAGGATTAAGATGTTGTAAGGCTGTGCTACCCACGGGAGGGACAGTCAAACAAACGATGGATCAGATCCAGCGAAAAACTAAGCCAGAAGAAAAGCAAGGAGCGTGCCTGCCCTCCTGCCTGCTCAGTGAAGCCAAGGGCTGCAGCAAAGGCAGCAAACGCACAGGAGCAGGAAAGAGGAGACTTCTCAGTGCTGCCAGCTCGGGTTACACCAGCTGGAGCCATTTGTGAAGCCTTAAGCTTTAGGTCAAGTTACTGTAAATTGAGGTTAACCCAAATGCAATTGTCCTAACACGATGGCAACGTTAATGTTTTTGGCGCTGCGTTAGCAGAACAAGGTTTTGATGTGCTCCAGACAAAGCTGCTCTTCTCGAACTTAACAATGCCTCGAACTCCACTGCAGGACTTGGAACACGTTCTGTTTGGTCAGTCTGAAGCTGAGATTTCACTATGACTGGATGCCCTATGCCAAAATACAGCTTGCCCTGCTCCAGCTACTGCTTGTAACAAGCCAAGGCACCGCCTTTGAAAGGGACACGCTTTCCATCAGAGCATTAAAGGTCATCAGAGGCTAGCAGTGCTTGAAGTGAAGAGTCTCTTCATTCCTTTCAGTTTGCTAAACTGAAACCTATTGTGCTGACTAGCTGCAAAAGGAGGTCAGCACAAAAACTCCTTGTCCTAAAGGACAGTAATCACACAGGCGCATCAAGCCCAGTTGGTATGAAAAGGAGAAAACAAATGGGAGAGGCATGTGGAGTAAGAAAGACACGGAGATCCACCCTTACAGAAAAAGCAAAATAAAAAGGTTTACACAATGACTCCTTCTATGATGCTTACGAAAGAGAAGGAGCACTGCTGGCCTGGGATTTAATTCTGGTATCACCCCTGTTGTGTATTTACTACTGACTTTACCCCTGTGTGAGCAAGATCAGACATAGCTTATTAACCAAAGAGATGCTTAATCCTACTTAGTCATCAGTCATGAGTAAGGACTGCAAGTATTTGACATTTTTGTGGAAAATAAAACAAAACATCTAAAAAACTAACTTCTTTTCCATCTTTGCAATGCCAGAGAAATAGACTTTTCCTATAGTGTGAGTGATGAACTCTTAAGCACCTGTAAAGTAAGCTGAACAGCAATATTACACAAGAAAGAACACAAGAAATGTGCTCAGTTTTGTGAACATATGCACAAGTACATATTAAATACAGCAGGTGTAAGCTTTTACAAACTCCTCACAAGCCTGACAACATTCTGTGGCACTCATTCCATTACTGGCATTGTCCATGAATCACTGAGACAAATGAAGATGTTCCACTTTTCACTCTGGATACCTTTTTCAAAAAAAAGAAGAGGAAGGAACCACCTTTCTATGGTGGAATATCTACCAACAAGGACAACATATAACCAGATTTCTATAATTCTGGACATGTCATTCTGAACCCTGCACAGAGAAAGCTGAAAGGAATACCCTGCCCATTTTCATTCCCTCAGGTAGAAGTGCAGTGTGATCATTCCCTGCTGGAAGGCAGTGTGTGAATATGGGTAAAGAGCAGGACTGGAAAATACCCTGTGTTTCCAGCCATGTTTTCTCTGACATTAAACTAATTCTGAATTGGCATAGGATGCTTTAGCAGGGGAACAGAAAAGATGATCTAATAGGTTATTTGACTTGTGTCATTAATTTCTCTGATCTAAATAACATTTTAGGTTTACATGCTTAAAACACGATTTCCTAAACCAGGTTTAGGGCTACAGAGTAAGACACTATAACGCTAAATTAAAAATAAAATTAAAAAAAGGTCTTGAAGAGCCTTAAAATAGGAAAAAGTAGCTCCAGCCTCTTTATAGTTCACAAGAGAGCTCAGATACAAATAAATGTACACTAGAAGACCAGTATGATAATTACACATGTCACTGGACAAAAAATGCACAGTAAGAAAGAATAGTCACAGGGATAAGAAACAGAGGAGATGTAATTTGCAGTTATCATTATGTATTTGGCTATTATATACAAAATATACATTATTTATTCTACATATAATGTATGTGTATACACACACTCACAACCTGTGAACCCCACACAATAACATGGATGCAGAGCCAAGAAGACTTTTGCACTGAAAGAAGGAAATAAGAAAGCAGATTAGCTCACAAAGAACTGATATAATGTGTTGATATTTCCTGGAATCAATCCAAAGATGAGCAGCAGAGTTTTGGATGAATCGCAAATTTTCCCAATACTTCCTCTAAAAGCCAGGCTGGTACAGCAGGTTTAATAATCCAACTCAAAATCACAGAAAACAACTTTGTTGGTTTTTTTTGCCAGGTTGAACTGGAGTGAGGGAGAAAGGTCCCCACAGACATTAACAAACTACTTTAATTTCTGTGCACACCCCAATCTATGCCCGAGTGTGAGCAAACCAGTTGTGTAACCCACTGTTCTCAATAGAAGAGACTGAAGTAGTTATAAATCCAGGTATTTCAAATTTCAGCGAGTGAAAACTTTCTCTACAACAAGACACAAACTCAGGGTAGATAGCAACTCATGAAATAGAGCCAAGCCCGTGCTCCCACACCCCATTTTAACAAAAGGCTTCCACTGACAACCTCTTGCCAGTCAGCACAGAGTCCTGAACAGTGCAAACTGCACAGAGCCTTCCATGAACTCTGGGAGGGAGGTGCAAGCTGTGGGGGTGGCAGCAAGAATCACTGTACAAACTGCATCCCTTGTGCTCCATCCAGTGAAGAAAAGCAGAGTGCATGCCTTTAAAGAATTGCCTTCTAAAGATGTTTTTGGGGTTTTTACCCAGCTGGCTGAAGGGCACTCAGCATGTAGCAGTAGCAGCTTCTGGGAGGGTTTGTTGGGTGTCTGGCTGCCTGGATTAAGCACATCTCCCCTCCCTTCTCAGCATCTCTATGTTTGGAGGACGCATACACACACACACACACATAGAGAGAGATTATATTTTCCTTTAATTCTCTTTGTTTAAAAAAAAAAAAAAAGTATTTCTTGCTGTTCTCATTGTGTTTCTTGTCATTTAACCCCAACAGCTTCTTTTCCAAATCATGCTTAATATGAGGGAAAAATTTAACAATGATTTTTGTGTGAAAACTAAAGCAGTAGCAGATCTATGACTGCTCCACCATAAAACTCTCCACTGGAGTTTAACAGAGAATAAAGAAAGGGAGAAAAACCCTAAATGTACTTAACTTACAAAAGAGGAAAAAAGTTAAATTAAGTTGAATTGTTTTGCTAAATGAAAATTATGATGCACATAAACTTACCACACTGTTAGGATTGCCAGAAATTAAGATGTTTGGGAGCTTGCATTTGGTTTTAGTGCAAAAAGCATTAATGTCTCAAAGAAAACACTTTTCAACTGTTTTAAAAAGAGTAATTTCTTGGGTTTCAAGTATTGCTTTCATGATTCCATTGATGTTCCCCAATGTTCTTGGACATTAGTGAAAAATCATAATTAACACTCTACAAGTGAAGCAAAGCAGGTGATGTGTCTAGAATTTTTGGCATATTTTTTTGTATTTTCTTTTAAAAATGGAAATGGGTCTTTTTTTTGTAATAAGGCAGTAGAATTTATGTTTTTAAGGTGAGAAGCATAGGGCACAATGAGTATATTTAAATAGCACGAAGATCATGGCACAGGAATTGAGTTACGGTGAATTTCCTAGCAGACTAGCCCTTAATTAGGTGACTCTAACTCTTCAAATGTCCCAACCAGAAACAATCTAGCAACAGCGAGAGCTGAAACTGCACTTCCTCCTTTTGTTATTTTGTTTCTACAACTTTCACATTATAACTTCGGCTTTCTGTCCCACATCTTCTAGGGAAGACCAACTACCTGCTCATCTAAAAATCCTGGCTTTAACGCTTTGGCATTAAATAAGGGGAATAAGGGGAAGGGACAACCCAGCACCAGCCCAGGCTCTGGAGCTGGATGGGGACACAGAGGAATCATCCTGGGAATGTCTCCTAAGCCTCCAGCCCCTTTCCTGTGTGGAAACATCTCGCATCTCGTGAGATGCGAAAAGGGATTTGAGGATAGCTGGGCTGACGAGAAGAGAGTCCCTGCTGATGGGGTTTAGGGAGTGACTCTGCTGCCGAGGCAAAGCGCTGGATTTCAAAGCCTCGGTCCTGAGGGAAGGCGCCAGGAGGAAGAGAAACACGGTCATGCCTCGCTGGTAAGATCAGGAAAGCACCAAGATGTCAGTGAGGTCGCTGTGCTTCCTGTTTGCGAGGCGCACACGCACTCATGCCGCCTCCCCCCGCATCCCCGCTCCCATCGCATCCCCGCCTCCCGGCCGGCCCGCCCGGGATGCGCCGGGACCGCCGCTCGCGGGGCCGAGGAGGCGGGGGCAGCTTTTGTTTGCCGAAGCCATCCCCACCTCCCTGCAGCCACCCCACGGGGAGGGAGCGGCGCTGGGGGCAGCGGGAAGGAGCCGGTCCCGGAGAAGCACAAGGCTCCCTCTCACGTACGGGAGGGGCGGAGGAAGGACGGGCACCCCGCTTTGTCACACAGACCTCCCCCGGCAGCTGCCGCCCTGCCGGACCCTCCCCGAGCAGCGGGGGAAGGCGAGAGGGAGGGACGTGCGAGCCTTGTGAACCGCACGCTGCCATCGCACCTCCCCTCCTCCTCCTCCTCCTCCTCCTCCTCTCCGCCGCGCATTGTGCGCCGGGCAGGCGGCGAGGACGCGGCCGCCCCGTGCCCGCCCCGGCGCGGGGACACGTCAGGACACACACGCGTGTCCCCCGGGCACAGCCCCGCCGGCGGCACGGGCACGGCCGCTGTATTTATAGCTCTGCCGGAGCGCAGCGCCCGGCTCCCCCCGCGCCTCTCTTATTATTCATCATCGCTGCAGCCTGCGAGTGGGAAACTCCGCTTCCTACTCGCCGCTACGCTCCTACCGGCCCAGCCCCCGCCCCCTTCCCCCCCTCCGCTCCTCGCTAAGCTCCTTAAATCCCAAGGAAACTTTGGGAAGCGATTCAGCTGGCGTGGGGAGCCGGGCTGCCGCACGCCGGGGCAGCCCGAGCGAGAAGCCTGCCTAACTTTTGCTGCAGCCGCCAGCTCAGCCTGCGGAGTCACCTTCCACCTTCCTCCGCGGCGGGGCTTAGAGGCGGCCAGCCCCCCGCACGGAGGAGCCGTGGCCAAACACGCACGCACACACAAAACCCTCCCCCGGCTCTCGCAGCCGCCTGGCACCGCTCCTTCCCCCTTAGCCCAGAGCGCTTCTACCCTTCCGAAGGGGACGTGGGGGGGGGGTGGAGAAAAAAAAAGCTCCCTCCACCCCAGCCCGTGAGAAGTTGCGAAGCGTCCCGGCAGCTCCCGCCAGAGCCTGCCATCAGCAAAGTTGAGCCGAGCCCCGCTGCCCCTTGACAAGCGGCGGGGCCGAGCTCCAGCTCATCCCGGCGAGCGACGCGGAGTTGGACAGCCAGCCCTCCGCCCCCCCGGCCCGCATCCCCTTACCATGATCAGCGTGTGGTTCCTCTGCTCCGCCGGGGCGGGCTCGGCATCTTGCTGCTGCTTGCTCGGGTGCTGCTGCTTGCTGCCGCCGGTGCCCGTCTTCTTGGCCCTCTGCTCCAGGGTCCGCTGGTAGAGGCTCACCGTGTCCCTGCGCTCCAGCTCCAGCTGCTCCGCCTGGGCTTGCTGGTACCTGCTCTCGCAGTTGACATGGTGCCGCCGGCAGCCCTCGATGCGCTGCCTCAGCCGCTCCACCACCGTGCTGTGCTTGGGAATGCCGCCGCTGCTCGCCGTATTGTTGCCGGCAGCGGCGGCAGGAGGGCCGTGGGGAGTGCTGCTAACCCCGATCCCGGCCCCGCCGAGGCTGCTGTTCAGGTTATTGTTGATGCAGATACTGCTGCCATTCGCGGCGGCAGCGGGGGCTGCAAAATCCCCCATCCTCGGCCCCGCGCACACTATTTTGGAAGAACTTTTTATCCTACACTTCACACACACAGTCTCCTCTGGGGTCCTGATGGGATACTTTTTTAGAGAACCGGGGAGGGGGGGGAAGGGGGCACCATCATGTATCAGGGAAACAGCGATCCCAAGCAAATGTTTCTCTTTTCCCCCAGCCAATCCCTCTCGAGAAGCTCCAAAACATTAAAAAGAGAGAGGGAAGGGGGGAGGGAAATAGAGAAGGTGCTAAAAGGTTATCGCCAGCAACACAACCAACAAACACACACACACACCACACACACACACAAAGCACAACAAACTAAGCAGCAGCAATTCGGGTTAGCAAACTCCAGGAGATATCAGACCTTCCCTCCTCTTTCTTTTTTATAATCCATTATTTCAGAACAGATTCCGTGAGGTTTCCGGAGATTTTGCCAAAAGCCTTCTCTCCCCATGGGTGGGGAGAAACGCGCGCCCCTCCACATGCACACACATCCACACACAGCCGCTCACACGCACGTTCGCACACACACATCCGAGCACAGGCACACGCTGGGCACACTCGGCACACTCACTCGCACTCCACGGCATCAAAAATCAGGCAAAGCCGCTTGCTTATTGTATTTTCCTTCTGGAAAAAAGTTTTGGTGTTTATGCCGCACCGTGTTCGCAAAGTACTTTGGCTGCTCAGTTGCATTTCAACAGGAACCTAAATAGCAAATCCTCGGGCTGGGGGAAGTAAACACATGAACAATCCGGACCGAGCTGGAGGGAAAAAAATACAAGAAGAAGAAAAAAAAAAAAAAAAAAAAAAAAGTAGCGCTCTGAAGTCTCTGCCAAACGCCGAGCTGATACAGCCTAGCGCTTTGCCGTGCCGTGCTGGCTGCCGCTCCCGCTGCCACCATCACAATGATCAAACGCTCTCCCCGCGCACCTCCTCCTCCTCCATGCCAGCGGAGTGATACCAGGACAGGAGCGCTCCGCAAACACCGCGGCGGCGGCGGCGGCTCCGGCCCGGAGGCAGACCCGGGGACAAGGTGCAAAACCCGGCACGGACGGCAACGCCGGGAGCGGGCACGGCGCTTCCCCGCCGGGGCGAGCGGGCCCGACACCTGCCGGCCCCGCGGGCTCGCTGCCGGGCGGCGCTCGGAGCGCCCGGCCGCGCAGCGCCCTGCCCGGCTCGGGGCAGCGGCGGCCCTAGCCCGCGGGCGAGCGGCGTGTGCCGCCTTCCCCTTCGGTGTCAACTGTTGCATAATGAATGGGAGCGCAGCGCCGAGCCCTGCGCCTCCCCGGCACGGGGCTGAACTTTCTATTTTAAACAACACGAGAAACATGACACGTTGGGCAGGAACATTTTTCCGAGCGAGCGGCGGCTGCCTCCATATAGAGCGCGGGTGATTAATGGGTCAGGAATAACATCGCGGGAATCCAGTTTTAAACCCTTCTGCAGACAAAGCTATTGCACCCAGAACTGTCATCGATTGTTATTTTCTACCGAGAAATGCACTTCCAGGTGTAATTTTTAAAACACATCTATATAGAAGAGAATTATTTCAGAGAGACACGCACGTTCTCTAACATGCAGCTGATATAAAGAAAATTGGCAACTCATGCATTAGTAATGTAATCTGATTTAAGCCATCTTCATTTTTTTGCCATTGCAGATTAGCATAGTGTACTATCTCTAAGGTACAGTGGCAAAGAGCAGCCTCTGTCTTAAGTGCTCAGCTGTATGAAATTCGGGGTTCATTTCATGCCTATTGCCACAATTCATGACTACGTTGATATGGAACATAATAGTTGACAAATAAAAAGAGCGATTAGTGCTTTCCCTACGTTGGGATTAACAAACACAAAAAAAAAACCAACAAACAACCCCAAACTTTTCTGTAGTACAGCCTGAGAACCCCAGTGAAGATATTTAAAGTTCTTCACGATCATGGATTACTACATTAGCACAGGACAGGCAGTGGGGAATTACAGCTCTGCTCAGAAGCAGCGTAAGAACGCGGGGAAACTGCAATCCTGAGTCAATTACAGGAGATTCGTGCCTCTCTTCATTTGGAGACGGGGGATGTGTTGTAATCTCCCCAGTAACTATTGAATTGGAGATGGTTAGGGTTCGATGTAAGAACAGAAAGAGGAGGAAAAAAGAAGAGGGGGGGGAGAGATTGGAGGTTTTAAATGACCTGTTAATAATGTATTAATATTTTAAATAAATATATATTTAGTAATGATGATGATGATGATGATGATGATGATGATGATAATAATAATAATAATAATAATAATAATAATAATAATAATAATAATAATAATAATAATAATAATAATAATAATAGTAGTAAATGGAGAATGTGATCAGGCCAGGGAGGGAGCGGGCTGTGCAGCACGTTTAACTTGGAGCGAGTACTTTTTGGGTTCCTCCGCAGCGCCCCCTGCAGCCCGCAGAGCGCTGGGCAGCACTCGAGTCCCAAAAAACCGAAGCGTTTCTTACACCCATGGGGCCAGAAATACATGGAAAAGCAGTGCCCTCTTACAGACTGCTTTTTCGATGCGTTTTAATGAAGCTGTAAAATGAAAGTTCTTTTCCTACGACTACAATTAATAGCATTTTGCAATCTCTATGAAGTCACACAAACACACCTTAACTTCCAGTATATCACTTTGGCAGCTGTCAGCGTGGTCATTTTTAAGTCTGAGCTATATTGCTATAGAATTTAATTTCACCTTATTTAAAATGTAGGAATTTTTTATCTACCTTGGTTCTGCCAGGCTGCACAGCCCAAGGGTGATGATTTCAATAAAACAAGTTTTGGAGCATCCCGTGCTTAGTGTTAGAAGTTTTGCAAACAAATAAATCACCACTTTTGTGGAAATTAAATCCCCACCAACCAAAGAAGGGAAGAAAGAAACAAAACACAGAATTTCCCCAACAAAACTCCTCCATCTGCACACATTCAAAAACCATTTGATTCTGATTAAAAGATATTTTCTCATTGGCTGAGGTTAAAGCAAAGCTGAGCAAATACATATCTATTTCCCCACTCATTTTAACAGAACAGAGATGACTCTTGCATTATTCTACAATCTTCTATAAGATAAGGCACTCCCCCCTCTAACTAAAGACAATTAACAGAACCAGCATTTCACTAAAAAATTGAAGTTGTCCTCTTATTTTACAGCTGTCATCCAGCACCTAAGAGCTAACTAAATATTTTCTTCTGACAGAAGGTTTTTCTTTTAAAGCCAAGTATTGAGTGGCCATTATAAAACAGCATCATAGAGATAAGATTTCACAGTTAATTTTTGCATAGTTTATTTTAAGGACACTTACATAAACAATTACCAGCTTCTAAAAAGTTAAAGGAGCTATTTAGCAAACTATTTAAATCCAATTTTTGAGAAGGACAACACTTCTGCTAAGCCTCTGAGTCTGAAAAAATAAAACCAGAAAAAAAACAAATCCCTTGTTTGCATTGCCTGAGCAATGCAAGAAATAGAGATCTCCATTTTGTTCTAACTACTGATTATTGTCATTAAAGCAATATTCTTCACAACCTTGACAACTCTGTTCTGTAGTCAGACACAAGCACAGACTCACTCATGATCGTGCGTACTCTTACTTTTATGACCATAACAAACATCTCTTCTGTAGAAATTCACTTTGCATGCACAAATGTATTTATTTTCTCTACAACTTTCCCCCTCCTCTGTTTGCACATCAGCTTTGGAATACCATCTTCACAACTGGAATTTGAAGAGAATCAAATCCATCAGAATTCTAAATGATCTAAGCTGAACTTGCTGATGGCAGCAGATGAGCAGTAATGCCTACCAATATCAGCTGACAGGACACTAATTACCAGTTACAGGAGATGATTGCTTGGTGAGAGATCTATTCAGTGAGTTACGATTCTGAAAAATTATAAAGCACAGGCCTGATCTGTGAAAAGATACGCAGTATGAAAATACAGCGTACGTTCTCAAGATGATTATCATGACAGAGATCTGTCTAATTAGGAAGGAACTATTTTAATGCTAAGATATGAAAGAGCCCAGCTGGGAGAGGAATTTAGAGGAAGACACAGAAACATGACTGTTAGGCTGACAGCAAGTGCAGTCTAAGCATGTTCCAATGACAGCTTCTAAAAAAAAAATTCATCTCAGCATTTAATCAATAGCGGTTTCAGAACAAGCACAGCCTTACAGATAATCTAGCTAGTCATATTAGTGGGAGGGGCTCCACAAAAATATATAAAATATGCCTTTGCAGAGCAACATACCACTCTCCTTTGGTCAACTGAGCTAGAGGGTTATTAGTCAATGGGCAACTTGAAAATACCACTGTGAGGAGACAAATGGGAATCCCACTCTGTTAGAAACCACACTTGAGTTCCTGGCACTGCCAGTCAGCTTGGAAACTCCAGTCATTGTGACAGCAAGTTTCAAACCATCCTGGGCAAGAGATCCACTTCAGAGTGGCCACCTGGGCAGCAACCTTCCTGAAAGCTCCTATTATAGTTAAATTATTTATGTTTAAACCAGTGGATGACACGGTGAAACAGGCATCTGCTGGAAGGCAGACCTAGAGGCAACCACACAATGTGTTCGCTGAATAACTTTGAACTTCCTGGGTCTGCAAGGAGCAGCTTTCTTAGATATTGAAAAGAGTTTCAGAGGATTTGTGCTGAAGGTTCTCTTGGACACAGTGCTACCTAATAGCAAATCAGATGTGCTTCCAAGACTTCCACAAACTACTGAAGTGCATGTTGCCTAATACATCTTTAAAAGAATAATAATGTCATTTGGAGAACAGTTAAACCATATATTGAGGGTTCACTGAAGACTAAAGCCCCCACAACCTCCATGAATGAATGTGTGTGTGAAATCCAACGGCAGCATGGCAGAAATTCTCATGACAGTTGGGGTGGCCACAAGCTACAGCTGTCAGATCATCCAGCACTGCACGGATTCTTCAAGGGATGAGCTGAGTCTGGAGCAAAAAAATTTGCTCTAAATAGTTAAGAAAAAAGTCATCAAAGCTTCAGAGGGACTTAAGAACAAAACAATAAAGAGAGGAAGGGGAAGCAATGAAGAAAATCAGAAAGCAAGTTCAAATTGCAAAAGGCAGAGATTTAAGGCACTGCAGGAAGTGGAGTAATCACTCTGTAAATACAAACAAAACCAAAACACCCTCAAAACACATTTTTCAGCTTGTACATGTCAAGTTGTAGAACGTGGGGAAATCAAACTAGAATTTTTACAAAATCTTTCCAGTTGTGACCCTCACTGAAAGTCCCAATTCATCACTTGTTATAACAGGACAGGCAAATGGATTGAGGCACACAGGGCAGCAAACAAAAAATCCCCTATCACTGAAATCAAATCCCCAACTTTGATAATGAGGAAGCAGTCAGAGGATTTTTTTTTTTCTCCAAGGCAATTCCTGTATAGATACCAACCATTTATAAGAATTCCAGTGTGAACATGATCACTTTGAATTTTTTGAGCCAGAAGATAGACTGAAGCTACTGAAAACTAGCATTCATCCTCCTTCATATGGGAAACTGAAAATTGTTCTGCAATCCTTAGCATAATCAGTCAAATTCAACATTCAAATAGTAACATTTTTTATAAATTCTTAAATTATAGGGAACTAGAAAGAAAGGGTAATTTTCCATATTGGTAATTTTTTTCTAAGTTCCATCTTCAAGAAAAAGAAATACAATATTTTCCTCCCTGGGCCAATGTGCTGACTGACAACAGTATTGTTTCATTGAAACTGCTAGACTTCACAACCTACCAATAAACCTTTATATCACAGATATTTACAAACCTGTATTGAAAGTACATCACTGAGGTTGTAGCCTTGCAATGAGTTTAAAACCACCAAAATCAAAGCACTTGTGCAATCTTTTGTTGGCTTCTTTGCACAATCCACAGCACCACGAAGTCTTAAATTGTTACACACTGTTTTCTCACAGGATGTTTATTTCATTCTCTACACAGAATCATCAGTGTTCCTTCTAGTTCCTCATCTCACCTCATGAGTATTTACTAATTTAAACCCTGTTCATAGGCATTAATTTCCTGAGTGTTTCACTTGTACCAATAAACTGATTTTCAAAATTCAGGGCAAGCAAGAAGACAGTGCTTTACGTTGGAGAGTGAACAAGGAAATTAAGAATTAAGTAGTATAAGAAGAAAAACTGTAAAAGGATATCGAAATAATCCCTGACCATGCTTTGGCATATTAATCGAAAAAAAAAAAATAAAAAGTGACTATTAGCTACATTAAAAACCAAGCCTGTGTCCAGGCTGTTTCCAGAGTCATGGAAGTTACTGGACAACATTCTTCAGAAGTCTAGGACACCTCTAATCTTAGCTCAGGCTTTCAGCTAAGGTTTGCAGCAAACAACAGCTGATTAGATTCCAGTTAGACAGAGAAAAAAATCCTTCTCATAGTGCAAATAGTGAGACTTACATAGATTGCTCATGAGGCCATTGAGTCTCCATCATTGAAGGCTTTAGGAACTGGTTAGACAAACTTGTCTCTAAGGACACCAATGCAATTGATTTTGCCATGGAACAAAGTGCTGGATTAGGTTCTTAAAGTTCCTTCTGGTTCTAAATTCTCACACCATTGCATTTACTTATGGAGCCTGAAAGCCATAAATATATTTAAGCTGTTACTAACTTCATTAATTTAATTCTGACTTAGGTGTACATTAAGAAGGTTTTATATATATAAATATATATATATGAACTTACTGGTTAAAGACCACAGGTCCAGCTCCATCTCCCACAGCAGCCACAGGAATGCACCCTTAGGAAAAAGCAGAACACTGTAAGGGCACACTGCCTCCCAGCCTTCAAACTATTCAAGTCAGGTGATGTGATTTATCTAGTCAGTGGGCTCTATAGCATCTCTCCCAAAGTTTTTCCCAGTCTCTCCTTGCCTCTTCGCAAACTCCATGATCCAGAAAGTCTTTTGAAGAGTACCACCTCAGGTCAACACAGGCTGTCTGAAGAACAAGTTCCTCTGGTTTGTTTTGAATTAAGATCTTACTGTCTTCCAGCATCCTTCACTCTTGTACTACAAGACCGAGGAAAGTCAATCCCACTCTACTTTTCTCCAGACCTCTCAGTTGTGCAAACCCCTTCCTACCTTCCCACTATGTTGTGTTTTTCCAAATAAGAGTGCGCACTGGCACTCTGCTGTCTGTTGGGTGTCCTTCTGCAGTCTTCATCTTGCCTTTATGGATTTAATTGTCTTGTGTGGAATTCTTTGTCTGCTCTTAGTAAACTTTCTCATTTTCACACAGTTGCCCATGTTGAAATGAACACAACAGTAGTGGGCATTTTGACCTCTATTGCTCCCCAAAGATATCGTATCCAAGGGTGTTAGGTCATTTTTAAAGAGCAATCCTAATGTCCAGCAAGACACACATGTATATATGCATATATTTGCTTACGTATGTGTGTATGTATTCATTATAATGAACGCACAACTATAATTGTGTAAATTATATACATAGGGCAGATGTGGCTGGTAAACAGACAAACAACTGCAAAAGGACTCCTGTTTTTCCTGGAAGCAGCCAGGCATAATAGAGGGTTTATTTGTATCTGTTCTGATTCCTGATTTTGCCTGAAATATACACTGATAATAATGAGCATTTATTAGCATTTGGTTCTCAGATCTGAGTGCCATTATTATTCTTTGCCGAGCATTCATGAACCACAGAACAGAGAATTTGCAAATGGCAGTACCTGTGATTCTTCATTTCACTCTGCTATCTATATTGGCATCTCCTTTATTTATTAGGACCCCAAACTTCATAAACTACTGGGGACACTGCTTTCAAATTGCTGTTATAATTATAATTGATTTGATGTGGTAAACGTGCCCAGATAAGGTGTTTATATCCTTATTTCCAGTCCCTCTTTCACCTGTTCATAACAAATATTTGTGTTGTATCAATGTAACAGAGTGATTTTCATTCAACAGATATTTCAAGGTGACTTGTTTGCTTTTTAAGCATGTTTAGCACTTGGTAGCTCATCAAGGCATTCTGATTGAATAAGGTGATACAGACACAACATTTACATTGTTGGTCCTTTGAGCTCACCAATGTACCCATGACTCATGTGGGACATGCTCTAGAGAAATCCAGCACTACCTACCAAACCACTAAAGCACTATCTTTGCAGATAATTCATAAACAATACCCCACAAAACAAAAAATTAATAATAGCATTTTAAACTTTTCCAGGGTATGCCATCAATATCTATATGTATAGATTTGGTTTTTGCTTAATTCTTGTCCTGTGAGATGTACATTCATTCATTTTCCACTTCACCTGTCTGACTCCCATTTTTTCTATTAATCAATATTACTCATTCAAATTTTTAGCAACATTTTGATACCAAGGCATGTTCTGTGTCACATATCATCTCAAGCTGGAATATTCAGCAGCTACTCCCATTTACCAGTTTTGTCCCAAGTGCAGCTATGAGAAAAAATAAAGTAAAATAACATAAAATAATATTTCTGTGGTGGAGTTTCCTTGGTATTTAATGGCAAACTACTTCAATTTCTATGACACTGTCACACCATTTGGTGGATGTACGTATTAGGGAGCTTTGTGTGCACCTCATGATCCACCAAAACTAACCAAGTTGCATATTGTATTTATGAAAGCATCTTACTTTGTGCAGATAGGGAAAAAAAGATAAAACCACAAAAAGAGACCTCAAGATTATAGAGTACCATTCCATAAAGTGCAAAGAGACTGAATTGGCAGAGTTAATTATTACTCAGCTGTCCATGACATTTTTTTAATAAATGAAGAATGCATTCCAGCAGAATGCATAGTAACTCTATAGGCCTATATTTTGCACATCATAATTTTATAGCAGTGACACTAACAAGCCAAAAACTGGATACAAGGCTTCTCCATTTTTCTCTCTTATGACTCAGAGAGCTGTCACCACTCCCACATTGCCTGGAACAGTAATGACACTGGAATTTCACCTCCAAGACATAGTAACAGTAGAAGTTTGGTATTCTAGCAATATTTAAAATTCCCTCACAGCCCTTGCTAAGGCACTGATCCTTTGCTGTGCTGAATCAGCACAGCACTGAAAACCAATCTCTTCTCTAAATCACCGACAGAAAGCTGTGCCTTCTCAAGGGCAGAGTCAACAAAAAACAGGATTAGAGTAGACTGACAGTAGCTGCATCAACTCCTATAGCATCATTTTAAAATTATCTAAAATCAATAACCTTTCACTTCTGGAGCATGAGGTTCAATTCTGCATTTAGCCATGCATGAAAATGAGTTCAGCAATCTTGGGTTTGCCTCCACATGATTTCCCATGACTGGCAGATTTTACTGTCGAGAAAGAAGGAAAATGAATTAGAAACTAAAAGCGAGGTTTTGTCAGGCTGAAAAATCAAAATATCAATAAATCCAAATGTCAAGAATCACAAAACAGCAAATTCAAGATCTGAAGGCTTGGACCTTCATGCAGCCCTTGAATGGAGAGAACGAAAAGTGGAAAGCAGGATCTACTGTAAGCACAATGCAGCAGCCACCAGGGCATCAATGGAGCAGCCATGGAAATGGCTGTGAGTGGGAAGGTTGCACACCCAGGGACTGCTGCTGAACTTCTGTACCACAAGAGCTCTCAGGACTGCCCCAGAGTACAGCAGGGAGATCAGGATCTCAAACATGCCCTGCAGCTTGCCAATGCCAGCAGCCCTGCCCCACCAGAATTGTTGCCATGAATGCCAGGGTGCTGCTTGGAATCAAAAAGTTACCAGTCTGCTCCCATGGCAGTGAGGAAGACTGCAAGTCCTTTTAATGAGGAAGCTCGACCTGAACAATAGAAAATACAAATGAAAACCTGAAAACACACATGAAGGAAAAAAAATAGAAAAGGATGAAATAAGAGTGAGAGAAAAGTGAAGAATGACAACCCCTCATCTGTCATAATCCTGTTCTCAGCTGTTTTGGGTGACTCACAGGAACCTCCCATACCAAATGAATACAGGCTGAACTTCACTGAACTACCTGAGTAAGGGCAGTGGACAACCTTGACTCTGTACATACAAATTCTTTGTGATTGGTTTTTCTCCTTACGCCTAATTCCTATTTTCTTTGGCAAATACTAAACTTTGTATAGCTGGAATTCTCTGAAAGTAGCCACACAATGATGCACTGTCATTTCAAGGTTTAAATGGGGCTGACAAAAGGTGCTATCCTCTATCTGGTGACACAAATCAAGACATGCCTGATGCAGATGGCTCTCACACACTTCCAAGAAGGAACTGCATTCTTACATTTGTTTAAACAACATCTGCCTTAAAAGGATATGGATTCTAATTTACCATGGTGTAAATACTGTAAAACTCACCTATGCTTTTCAGTCACTGCTTTGTCTAAAAATTAAGAGCCAAAGTGAAAGAGATTGATTGGTTTAACATAAATATAAGTTGCAACTATTTCTGTATGATTTAATT
Organism: Sialia sialis; assembly: GCA_009812075.1. Classification (NCBI taxonomy): domain Eukaryota; kingdom Metazoa; phylum Chordata; class Aves; order Passeriformes; family Turdidae; genus Sialia; species Sialia sialis. Next base: position 1,059,304 of record VRYO01000180.1, on the reverse strand, counting down.
GGTTTACTTTAATAAAAAGAGTAAAAGACACTCAGAAAGGGATGTCCAAAGCACCCATCACCTCTGCAGCTCTTCAGATTGTATTTAACACTCCTCAGTCATCCTGTTACGTGGAGAGCCCTCCAAACCAAACTCTAGAAAATCTAGAGCAAGGAAACTACTGCTGTTTTTATCCAAACACTTGGCTAGAACTGAAAAAAATCCAAATGTGAAAACCTGTTGATTTCACAGCATAATTCTACCTGTTGCTTACCAAATTCACAGTACAACCTTCCTCTTGCACAATGTCTAATAATTTTTCAGCTGTAGAAAATTTTTGCTCATTGTTTTCCTTCCTCTTGGGTGTGTCCAAGACTTCAGAGTCAGGCTGGGGTTAGTGTATTTTTTCCCTCTGGATTCTTGGACTATGTGATCTTCTCTTGGGAAGAGACAGTTGTCACTACCAGCAGGAAGGAAATGCCCTGTCACACTCCTGTGATGGAAAATAAAGACAGTCTTTAAGTTCATCCCCCATTTTCTCAGTACCACTACAGGAAATATAATTTTACCAAAAAAAAAGAAAAATGAAACAAAGAAGAATGGCAGTAAACCTAATATAACCATCCTTTCACTAACTACCCAAGGCACATTAGAACCTAACCCACCACAGTCTTACTTAAAAATGGGTGGCTGAAAGGTGCTGTAGGATTTATAAAAAGAAAACAGCTTGTCTTGGAGGCTGATGCCAAATAACTCATTGCCTGAGTTATCACTCTTCAGTCAAAATGAAGAAACTGCATAAGTCATTTAGATAGCAATCACCATGGAGTTAGGCTGGCCTCTCATGTCAGTGATGAAACAGCCAAGTTCTCTGACAGTGCTGAGTTATTCCTTTTATCACTGGCAGAACTGCCTAAAGAATCATCAAGGCTACAGGCCACTCCAAATTCATGTGATAAAAATACAAAGTGTTTTATTACTTTACTTCAATCTTTATAATTTATGTATGGAATAAAAAGAACAATTCCACAGTGTCACCTGTAGTTAGGCAACAATAGGATTCATTTAAGCTCAGCATTTAGTTCCTGTAAGGAAGCTTCTTCCAGACCATGATCTTTGTGATTCCATTCCCACCATCATCTGCCCCCAGTCTCTCTCATAACTAAAGCATATCTTTCAGCCCTGACAAAGCCAGCATAAAGTACTGGGTGTTTTATTACAAGCTGTAATTCAGTCACTTTGGAGGTGATTTTCTTTCTCTAGTAATGACTTGGTGGAGGAAGCTGGTAATTTTTTTGTTGCACTTTAACATTGCTAGAGAGGTCACAAACTGTGAGAGAAGATGTGTTGAGACTGACATGACTGCCTTTAAAAATCCTAAAAAAAGTGAAAGTATATTCATTCTCTTGTGTAATTATAAATCTTTTGTTTAAAACCTAGCATGATCTGAAGAAAAGCAAGTTTTGTGGGCCTGCTTTCAATTTGAGGAGAGCTTCAGTTAATAATGTAGCACACATAAACCCTCTTTTAAAAGTTCATAATATTACACTGAAGTCAGAATTGCTGAAGAACTTCGTTAATTTTTCTCCCTATTAAATCAGTGTTGCAGACTTCCAGCAGATGCCTTTAATAGACGTTGTTAAGAAAAGAAGTATTGCATAAAATAAGTTCATACCATTTCCTCAGTATTACCTTCTCCCACCATTACGAGCAGAATTTCTCCTGTACCTTCAAATTATTTCATTAATGCCTAATGCAAAGAAACAATAACTCATCTCTAAGCCCTGCAAACCTCTGTCAGCATCCATAATGTTCCTCTACTTTAAAAACTGTGACTGCTTCCTATTTGTACAGGTTTAAAAGCTGCTCTTAAGAATGTGCTCTACTACAAATATCAGTCCATGAGCATTTTAATTTTAAGCTGGGAAAAAAATCCATCTGCTTTTTAAGCTTTTGGGTGCCAAAGAGGTTTTATAGCATCAGGTGTTTTTCTGAACAATATATCAGTTAATAAATGTACCTTTGAATGTGTAACTGCCTGGGAAATGTTATTAAACAGAATTATTTTTTCAAGGCAAAAGCCCCACCAAAGGTGATGTCTCTGAGTCAAGCTGTCTATAATCTGCATGACTGAGATAAGTACCTAAGTCACAATTATGGTCCTGCAATAAAATAAGCTGTGCTGCTCTGATGTGAAGGTGCAGTTGTCTGTCTCCAACAACAGGGCTATTTACTCACCTAAGTAAACACAGGTTTATGGGCTACACATCCCTATTTCCCATCCATCTGTTCAGGCAACCTGATGATATATAAAGTGCAAAAGTTTTCCTAGGTCTTGGCCAAGTCTTGTCTTTGTGTTGGCATCAGTCTTTTCTCTCTACAGCCTGATCTCCACAGAAACCTAATGCCCAGTAAGACAGGAATAGCAACAAGTTCTTGGTTTGGGTAAGCAGGAGCCAGGATCTAGGAAAACTGTAAGAAACATCTGGAGACACAATGGGATTTGGAGCTGGGATTCTCTGGAGTAATTCTACTGAAAGCTGGGAAGTTACTTCTTTAATATATGTAGAAATATGTATACTTAGGCTGGGTAAATGAAAGCAGACTTTGGTCAGAGGTACATAATACTCTTTCTTACACACTTGTGGGTATGAAGTGAGAGAAAGAAAGAAGCAGTGGCCTAATAGTTAGGCACTAGTTTGGTTGAACTCACCTCCCCATCACAGACCTCTAAATGCTCAACTCATGACTACATGTCTCTCAACAAGAATTTTTTAAGGCTTTCAAACAGGAAAGTTCACCTGAGAAGCCTGTCCAAAGCATTATTCACCTGAACAGCCTCAAGAAGATCTTCACATCTGAGAAAGAGTTAAAGAAAAAATCCCAAGCATGTGCAAGTCACAGTTCTGCTGTACCCCTAAATACAATCTCTCACAGCAGGCAGCCTTGCCCACCTTTTCTCTACGCACTTCGGCTGCTTCATCTGTTAAAAACACAAATCACAGTTGCCTGGAGGGGCCAAAATTTAGAAGGATGCCACCAGAGACCAGGGAGTTGATGACTGACTAACACCTGAGAACAGCTCTGAGTAAGCTGCTGCTTTTCTATCATGAGTGGGATAATATTTTCCCCCTCTATGTATACCAAATTCATAGCAATATATTCTGTTGTTATTTAGGATTCATTGGCCACTTCCAATACAAATGTTCTTTTCCTGACACTCATAACCAGAGCTTTTGTTACAATGTCCACTGCCAGACAAAATTTGCCTTGTTCTGGATTTCATTGCAAAATTCATGGACATTTTTAGAATTCTGGTAATAGAAAAACAATAGATAGCTTAAGGTCAAGCATCAGCAAAAAAATCTCAAATACAAATTGATTTGGCTGTTTGAAAATCAAAAAATGAGGAATCCTCTGTATTCAAAGAAGAATCAGCATTGAGTGGAGGGTTGAATCCAATGACAAAAAGCAAAGCAAGCGTTTGTGTGAAACCCAATGAGAACCAAAATAGCAGCATTTTGCACTGCTCTATTTATAACTCTCTAATTTTAAATGGTAAGACCAAAAATAGTCATTTCAATATGCGAGCTCAGTGCAATTCTTTTTTCCAAAAGAGATAAATTAGCCTAATTTTTTTTTTTTTGGGGGGGGTAGAGAGTAGTAAAATAAATATTTTTCCAGATAGTTTTAGAGGGGGTTTATTTTGTTTGTTTCTGAAGTTTAAATCCTTTGTGGCAAGAGTTCCTGGCATCTGAATATGGTCTTTTCTTCATCTGATTTCATTTAGGACCTACATCTATCAAGGGACTTTCAGAAATTCGTAATGATTTACCAAGGCAGCTAGTTTAAGTGTGGATAATTGGGTTTCCCCTCCCCTTCACTCTGTGCCACTGTTTTTCACTCTCTCCATCTCCACTGCACCCCCAAAAGCAGAGGATCTGCAGCCAAGCACTGCACACTCCCCACAGCCAGCTTCCTCTGGAGCTGCAGTGTGTAATTACAGCCAGCTGCTCAGGGCTGCTGAGAGCAGGGCAAGCAGCACCTTCCTGCCCTGAGCTAAGCCCAGGCTTTGGGGAGTCCCAGGATTTGGGAACCCCCAGGATTTGCTGCATGGACACCCACAAGGAGGGTCCTATGCTATGATAATAGACAGCAAAATTCCAAATTAGCCTTTGGAGATACTAAAAGGACTACGATAATGGGTTGGCAGCACCTTATCAGTGGCTTGTCTTCATTTTTTTTCTGCCCTCACTCAGAGTCAGGATTAAAACACAAAGGAGATGGATTTCTCATTCGGACTTCAGCAGAGCTTCCAGCTACCAGCTAAAAACGAGCACAATGGAAACAGATTTAGCTAGTTACAAGGTCTTTTAAAGCTAAACAGTTCAATAAAGACCTAGCACTATACTATTTATACTTTTGACCCAATGACCAAACACCTGTGACCCACAGTGCAGCACTAATTGTCCAAAAATTACAACCTGAAAGCATGAAGAAGGAAGATGACAGAAACAATTCCCAAGAACCTCCATCTTGTCCCATACCTATTACTATATCCTAAAAACCCCAAATCCCAAACCCTTCACCATGTGAGACCACACTCTTGCATCCAACTACACACTCATGACTTTATCACTCAAATTTGGAAGCCTTCTCCAAGGCTCAAGCTAAGAGCAGTGTTCTCCTAGGAGTCAGTATCAGAAAACACAGAAAGTTCAAAACTCCCAGGCTTCTAGGTACCAACAACTGGGTATTTCAGCCTCCCTCCCCCTTTTTCTCCTTGCCCTAAATCCAGATGTTTGAAGGGAAGAAAGTCTCCTTCCCTAGATCCAGCTGCTGATCCCTCCCTGGCTGTGCCCTGGCACATTCCATAGTGCTGTGAACCTCACCAGGACTGCAGGATTTTTATTTTCTAAAAAGCAAAAGCCTAGCTGCTAGTCAAAGTCCAGGATAAACCAAAATTGTGTCCTGAAGCGTGAGACTCAGGGACAAAAGCAAAGTGGTGAAATCATAGGGGATGGGATGTAGGCACAGATACACACCTGGACTGGCTGCTTCTTTGTTCTGCCTTTCCAATCCAATTTCTGATAACCTCTGAAACTTAATTCCTTATTAGTGTTCCTGAAGATGAATCCATCTCAAAACTCTAATCTTGACCTGTTGGAAGGAGCAAGCTCATCTGACTTCTGCATTTTAACCAATTTGTGATTCCCAGTGACTTAGCTATAGGATTCACTAAAGGAAATTTCTTGGGGTTCTAACTATGAACAGACTTAAGACGAACAAAAATATTTAGGGTGTCATACACCTCATGATATTAGTTACAAAGCACTAACAAGAGAGTGTGTGAACCAGAGGATGCTGTCATGTAATTACCACTGTTAGTGCCAGATATTCCAACTGAAAAACAGAATAATTGAGGATAGGAGATACTTCTAGAGATTGTCTGCTCCAAGCCACCAGCTCAGAGGTGTGCTGAGTTTTGACTATCACCAAAGGTGGAGACTCCACCACCTTTCTGAGCAACCTGTGCCACTGCTTGATAATTAGAGACATTCTTTTATTTCTACCTGTACATCTTTGAGAAATAATAACCATAATGACAATGACAGCATTTTTGCAATTTACCTTCCGAGAAAAACCTGCAATTTCAGGCATGTTAACCATGAAAAAGTCACTCATATAAAAGTCACTCAAAATTTACTCTGAAGAAAATTGACTTGTGGAAGTTCAATAAATAGTGCAAAAATCCTTATTAGCCTACAGACCAAAGCAGAAGTGGTGTAAGACTGTAAAGACACAGGCTAGCCATGGAGAATTGTTCTGATTAAAGGACAAAGCATTAGGAAAGAACAAGCATGTTAGAGATGTCAGTACTAAAGAGTGACTGGAATTACTTAGAATGCTTCAAGGTAATAAATCTTCAGCAAAAGGAATGTAGGAGAAATTTAGGTCAAATTGCAGGAAAAGATTCCTAATGGTAAAGTACAAAAAGCTGTGGAGTATTTGCCTGAAGGAAGAGGCATGGCATATCCCTGAAGACTTGTAAAACTACACTGGAAAAAGCACTGAAATGTTTGGTACACAATAATCCTCAACAGGAAGGAGAAAGGCTAGATGATATAACTGAGCTTTTCCATCTCTGCTTTCTGTGATTCAGTGGTAATTCCACTGGCCAGTTCCAGTTCCAAATACAAAAATCTAACATCAAGCCCCTGCTAAAAGCAAACGTTACAGAAGAATTTATCCCTCCACTCCAGCACAGAATGCATGTGCTCTTCAGAAATCAAAACACATGTTTTAACTTACTTTCATTTGAATACACCTACATTATGATGAAAACATTAAAACTGTGAGCACTCATTGTGTTTGTACCTACAGCAGGGTTCAGATCTGTTCAACCTCGGTACTCACACTGAAATTTCCAAATTCTGAATGGAAATTATACAGATACTGTTTAATTGAGGCAGATTCTGTAGGTAGTTATAATGTTGCTCAGCATGAGGAAGAGGATAGATCTGAGATTCTGTGAACTTTCAAAGGCAGGCTTGCACTTTTCTTACTTTCTGCCTTTTTTTAAAGCTGTTGCTGGAGGAATAAAGGGGGTAAAAAAGTAGTATATTTTACATAGAGTCCTCTAAAAACGTTACTCTTTTCACTTAAAATAACCACTACGTGGTCTTGATCTCAGGTTTGGAAAGAGATGCAGCTATCTGCATTCCAAAATCCTCAAAGGGCCGTGCTGTTCTTGGAAAGCCCTTGTTCTATCCCAGTTGATCACAGGTGATTAGCAAGGCTTGGGCCAGCAGCCCTGCTAAACCTAATGGAATAAATGAATTATATCCATGGTACTAAAAGCAAGTAAGCATTGTAGGACTGGATGACAAAAAATATGCACAGAGTGCCAAGGCATTTCAGTTTGTATGAGGAGTGTGTTTTTGAAGAGATTTGTCCTGCCAGTTTCATCCTGGCTGATTCAAAACGTGGGGCAGTTTGAAGCTGGATTAATTTCAAGTGAAGCTAAACCAGAAGATGTGTTACTGGACATTCAGAGTGCGTGCTGCACACTCTCCACACCAGAGCTAGCACCAAGTGAAGTATCCTGAAAGGCACATGGCATGGGCATCCAACAGCAGCAAGACTCACTGTACAGATCCACTCCCACTGCTGCCTAGCACAGATACAGCCCTGCTGCCTCCCAAAACTGATGGTCTGGCGAACAAGACTGTTAGGAAATTAATAGAGAACCTGAAGCAACACCACCAACATCACAGCCCTGGCTCATCAGTGACTCCTTAATTCTGATCTCCTTGCTGACTCTATCCTTTTTGATTATTTGATCACTTGCACAAAGGGAAGCATAAATGCTGCGGGACAGGAGTGCTCCCCCCGCAAATCGCTCAAAGCACGGAGGGGGAGCACTGAGGCTCCAGCACTTCCACCCAGCAGGCTGTATCCAAAACCTGCCGCTGCAGAGGCGCTGGGAGCGCACGGAAAAGGCTGTCCCTGGAGAAGGCTGTCGCTGGAAAAGGCTGTCCCTGGCCGGCCGGGCAGCGTGTGCCGCCAGCGGGCACGCCCGTGCCCAACCCGGGCTGCCCTTTACCCACGGCACCGCGCCGAACCCGGCTCCAGGGAAACCGGACCGGGACAGCGACGCCGGGAGCCGCGGCCAAGCTGCGGAGTGGAGCTGCCCGGAGCGGGGCTCCTCCGGCACCGCGGAGCGAGGGCCCGGCCGGGGCTGCCCGCGATCCGGGGACAGGCCCGGGAGCGGCTCCAGCTCCCCTGGTCGCTCCGGGGCTGTCCCCGCTCTCCCTCAGAGCCGCTCTGGGCCTGTCCCCTCTCCCCCAGAGCCACTCCCGGCCTTGTCCCCGCTCCTGGGCCTCTCCCCTCTTCCCCAGAGCCGATCCGGGCCTGTCCCCTCTCCCCCAGAGCCGATCCGGGCCTGTCCCCGCTCTCCCTCAGAGCCGCTGCGGGCCTGTCCCCGCTCTCCCTCAGAGTCACTCCGGGCCCTGTCCCCTCTCCCCCAGAGCCACTCCCGGCCTTGTCCCCGCTCCCAGGCCTCTCCCCTCTCCCCCAGAGCCGCTCCGGGCCTGTCCCCGCTCTCCCGGAGCTCTCCGGGCCCCGCTGCAGCGGCGCCACCCGGGGGCCGGCAGCGGCACCGCGCCCGAGGCAGCCCCGGAGCCGATTCCAGAGGGAAAGGAGCGGCACGGAGAGGGCAGGTCCAGCACGGGTGGTCCTGACACGGATGCAGCATTATACTAGAGGAGCATTAGCTTTCATTTGGGTAAAACTTCATATTGAATGTTTTGACGAGAACAAGTGAAAACTACTTTGTTTCCCGTTTATCTTCGTAAAGTACAACAGCTGTTCATCACCTGCCAGATGCTGCGGAGAATTATTTTCTTTTTTTGCAGTCAAACATGCAATGCTGCCAAAGGTGATCTGGTCACCAGCAGCACTCAGCACATAGGAGATCAAAATGCCTTGGCTTCTAGGGACTTGAGAAAGTAACAAGAGACAGAGCTGTGTGGGAATGTTTTTAGAGGGAAATGGACAAGCCACAAAGGGGATATGAGCGCTTTTATGAGACTGAGCTAGGCATGTAGATTTGCCCTTGAAAAAAAGATAAGAAGAACAGCTGCAGCCTAACAAGGAAACAAATGGGTGAGACAAGAAGAGCTAAAGGTACCAGGGGAATGCCAAGAAACTCTGAAGCCTAGGAAAATTGGAAAAGTCCATGTTTGCCTCGTGCAAGAAGGCTTCTACCAATGATAAGCTGTGTGACCACGTGCAGGGGGAGAGAAATTGTACATGAGGGTAAGAAGACAACAATAAAGTGGCATTTGCTTCATTCATATTGAAACGTGCAGTATCCAGTTCTTTATCTTCAGAGGGCTGCTCTTTGCATCACAATGTTCTGCTACGAGAACAAGTGAATACAGTTCAAACAGATCAAATATTTCACCACTTTTGGATGGTGACGAGCACCCCAGAATGATCAACATGGCGTAGGCAAGAATAAACTTACATTTGAAGAATGCATAGCAGCAGAGAATTCATGGCGATGGCTGCAGTAACGATGGCTTGGGTAGGCTCTGTGCTTTATGCTCCTGTGAGCTCTATTTATCCAGTCTAGAAAGGATGAAGAGAGCCTGATTCTAAAACTGCAAACCGAATGTGACGACTGCAAGGTGGGCACACAGAGGTCAGGCTGGGACCAGAGTGGTAGGAAAGCGTTTCCACAGAAAACCAGGTCTCCAACTCAGGGCAAGCAAGGTGAATCAGCCAAGTCACTCTTGGGGGGAAAAACAACATAGATATTTGGTGTGCAACAGGAAACTGCTGTGTGAGACAAGTGAAGTGATCCTGCTGGATTCATCACTGCTAAGGCAGCAGGCTGGAGTGCAGCACCTTGGTCTGGGCACGTGGCAGGAATGTTGTTAACTGGAAAGAGCAGCAGGGAGCAAAGAGAGGGATCAGAGGGCTGGAAAACACAGCCTCCAGTGAAAGATCAAAAGAACTGCAACTGTTTTATCTCCAGATGGGAAGACTGAGGAGGAGTAGGGCCACCCTTTTCAAAGCAAAGGAGTAATTTGTTCTGCCTGCCCATTGTGAACAAGTAATAGATTTAAATTGTAGCAAACTTTTCTCATGATAAGCAGAGAGACATTGAAACTTATTGTCTGGAGATGCCGTGGTGTATTTGTCACTAGACAACAAATTAAACATATTTTGAGATTGATTAAAAAAAAAAACCCAGAATTTTTACTGGGGATTACAAAACATTTATATTATAATTATTGCATGAGAGGAAAAAGACCTTTTTTTACTTGAAGCACAGTTAGGATTCAATAAAGGGAACAATATTTCCATTTTTAAGCTAGCTCAGAGAATGAATTGAAAAACCATGAGTATTTCTGTATCTCAGCCTCCTGCCAATGAAATGGAGGTAGCAACACACAATTTATGATACTGTGACTCTGTAATGCACTATTGCAACCTTGTGGGTGCTGGGCAAACAGGTGATACACAAATGTAAAATATCTCTAGACTCTCAGTTTTTTAATACTTGCACTGCTTTAAATGCTGCAGTTTATTTTCCTTTCTTTGCCAAGAGTTCACCGTACACTGGGGTCTCTCCTGGTAACTGAAGCACAGCTCTTCCCAAAGAGAACAAACCAGAGCCCACGTGCTTTAATAGAACACAGCAGTTGAGAAATACCTCTGAATTAAAAACCCACAAACCCTAACCATTGTATGCCTTATTACGACATGTTTCTTTTATTGTGCAAACTGTATCAGAAGAAATTTATAATTCAGCAACAATGATCCAACGATCTGTATAATCCAAACAGGTAACTGCAGATCCACCAAACACATTCATCCCAAGATAAAGCCATCTTTAGCAGCATTGTTCAGAAAATTCTAATGATCTTATGTTTTCTTTTTGCAGACTTCTGCCATGATATCCCAAATAAATCTTGCCTCTTCTTGCCACACCAGTGTCCTACTCTGTCAGCTTGGCAGACATTTCTCCAGGAAACTACTAGAGACATCCAGCACCCAATTTCCCTGTGGTACCAGCACTGTGGCTGTGACAGTGTAGTGGCAGCGTTCAGGATGGAAATTCTGCATGAGGAAAGCAATAGTGACAGTGCTGGAGACAGAAATACAGCTGTGGCACACATCAGTGCAAGGGTGTCAAAAAACGTGGGAAGTTCTCCTTGATCCTTCAGCAGAAACTCAATCCTCACTCCTGTTGTTTGTTCATAAAACAGTATGTTCATGTCTAGGATCTGACATCTATTTTTCCTGAGCATCTGTATAAATGAATCACTTACTGAAGTGACTGGGATTATTTACACACACCTTGTTCCTCATGTGTGCACCTATATTTAAATATTTAAGAACACAATCCTGGAAAAGTAATTTGAAAAGTAATTTCCTCTTTGCATACCAGCTGCTGAGATGATTAAGTCACTACTTATAAAGTACTTTTTAAGTTCTCCAGCTCTCTAGAGATCTCTTACATTTGGCATTATTTGTAGAAGTGCAAAATGCCTAATTCCCTTCTAGCTTCAGTTAAAAGTTGCAATCAACTAATCTTAAAAATTATTATTCTTACAAAGACAATATATCAAAACTGCTGCTTTGTTCCACTGCTCCTTTTTTTTCTGCACTGCTTTTAAACTGATTACTTGTCATTTATTAAAACTCTAGATGTGGCCCTTGGGGACATGGCTTAGCAGTAAACACAGCAGTGCTGGATTAATGGCTGGACTCAATGATCTTAGAGGTCTTTTCCAACCAAAATGATTCTGTGGAGACAAGTATAACCAAGTGCATTTAAAAGCATATTTATAATATTTCAATAATTATAGTTGTAGGAGTTGTTTCACTTTGCTTTATAATGATGTATTTAAAGATGCAGGGAGAATTTTGTCAAAGATGTGACCAGCAATCAAAATGCTTATAGCACCCAGGATGGCAAGGAAAGTAAGACAAGTTTACCCTCACTTGTACTCTGCAAGATTTATCGTGTATCAGGCTTTTGGCTGTTAAAATAATCACAATGATAAGCAGAAATTGAGAAAGAGAAAATATTTTCTTAGTGAGGCTGCTCAATAGTACCACACATTTTTAATCTTTGCTTTCTGCAACTCTCTAAGACTTCAAGTGGAAGCAGTGTCATTGCCATCTTGGGGAAATGTTTCAACCTTTTTCAAGACCTCTCAGTGGGAAAATTTGTTGGAGTCAAGAGTCAGTTCTCAGGTAACACTTTATTGAATCAGCTACAAAAGGGTCAAGAGTAAGGCATGAACCATAGCAGTTCTGAAAAAAAGACCCAGTTTGGGGATAGAGTCGATCTGAAAACTGGAATAGGGAAGGAAGGAAGCAGGTGAACTCTCCTGACAAGCAGTGTAGGAATATGAACTGAGGAGGGAAACTGAAGATGATGAAGAAGGAGCTGATTCCTTGAGGTACCACAGTAAAAGAAGTCAACCTGTAAACCAGGGGGCAGCTGAGCCTAGGTGTGATGAGATAATCAAATACCTGGGAGAGCTAATCTGATGTAGGAGGACCAGGAAGAGACAGAAGAAAAGGGAAGAATCAAAATTTTGTAAATATCCAAATAGAGGAAATGGCATTAAAAAGTGGGCAAAGTCTGGGTGATTGTCACTGTACTCCTCACACCATTGTCACTGTAACCTGCACTTCACAGATTATGGACTTCTGTTTGTCACACAGATTTCTTTCCATTTAACACCATCCTCGCTAGACAATGAGACAGATCAATAGGGGGAAAAACAAAACAAACCAATAGAATATAGTGATATTCAAGTTGTGTTAAATTTAAGGTGTTCATTATGACAACTCACAGTTTTAAACACTTGACTGTGCAGTCACAATGTTAAAACAAATTATTTGGGTTGGACAGAGTACAGACATACATATATTATTCTCATAAATGAGTGTCTATAGAAATGCTGAGCAGTATAGGATTTAAAAATATTCAAACAATAAAATAAGTAGTCTAAGATCTTGGTATTTTATTATGAAAAATACTTCTATTTTGAACAATGGAATCTGGATTTATTAATGCTAACTGTTTACTGAATATTCACCATTCTCAAAGCTGAAAATTATTTCAAAGCAATGGATTGCTTTAATTGTTAGCTACACATATTAGAGCAAGAATAACCACACTGAAACAGGTTCTTCATCTGCATTAAATTGAAAAGCTGCCAGCAAATACCATGCAAAAAACAGGGCTATTGATATCAGAGTAGGAAACAGAGGTTCAAATCCTGTTGTCCCAAACCTGTTCACCAGAGAAGGAATTTGATCCAATGAGAAAAAGATGAAGATGACTAGAAGCGCGGGAATGCAATGACACAAGCACACTTAAAAGCATTTTTAGTGAGACTGTGGGTTCTCAGCCAAGATACACATATCAACCTTGATTCAACTGAATCCCTCTTCTACAGATGATCTCTACGATGCTGCAAACACTCAGGTCCAATGAAGTTAAACAGAACTGATGAAAGCCATTGTTCCAATGGATCAACACGTCATAATTCAAAACTAACCCCATCTACTTGCTGTAACTTCAATGGTAGCATAAGAAACACTTTATAGCTCAGCATGAATTGTTTCTGTTCAAATTGGCTACAGTTTTTTTGATGCAATGTCCTGGAGCAGCTACAGAGGAGCTACTGAACAGTTCATCCAGCCTGAACTGTTTGTAGGTCAGGTCTTCCTTGAGCCAAAGGTAGGGCTTAAATAGCTCTCTAATAGTCTTTTATGCTTTGAAAATGTGTCCACTAACCTTGCTGTCAAGACTTTCTGAAGAACACAACATGATAATGCAAAATAAATTGTGCTTAGTTTCATGCCAAGTTTCAGGATTAGCTGTGATGCAGAACAGATGAATTTTGGAAGCAGGATTAGATAAATTGCCTAATTAAGCAAGTTCTGATTCCTTAGGAAAGATACCAGGGTTAGGAAAGAGTGAAGAATTCTGCAATTGCAGAAATAGGCATGCACAGTGTCAAGTCAGCTCTAGAATTAGCGGAAAAGGTGAAAAAGGGGATTTTCTCACAGAAAAAATCCGTATAGATTTAGGAAATTCTGATTAATTTTAGCAAACGACAAGTATGAATAACATTGGATAGAATGCAGATTTCAAAAACTGCAAAATCTGTTCTTTCCCCTCTGAGAAGCTAAAGGCATCCAATGTAAATAAAACTGCTATAATGCCTGCCACCCACCCCATGGCATGTCAGATATTTTAGATGGGACAAGGAAGTTTTTAGGATGCACAATTCAATAATGTCTGTACAAAACAAGATGAGAACTGTATTTCCTTTTCAATACATCGAGGCATTAAGATTTGGCATTCAGAATCTGCCCAACACAAATCCCAACTTTCTGTTTAAGCTTAGCCAGCAGATTGTATTTCATACACAAGTACCATGCACTAAGTTTGGAGGAAGAAATTAAAAAACCAGAAAAGGGAATAGATGAATGAAAGGCAAAAGGGCCAAATTTTGGAAGTTAAAGATTAGGTAGTTCATAAGAACACAAAGGAAGCAAATGTGTGGTAAATAAGAACTAAATAATTTTCTTGGAGAACATCAGTTGTTTGTATAAGAAATGTATTACAAAAACTGCATGACAAATTCTATTTTATCTTACAGCAACATCTAAACATGAACATGTGCAGCTTCCCTGGAAGCCTATCTGCAGGCAATTCTCTCCAGAGAAGCTAGCTCACAAAATTTCTGCTGCTTTTAGCTGCTGAAAATTTGGAGCACGGAATATCATCCTCCTAGTGATGAAATAATTCTTTAGGAAGCCCACTGATACTGAATCTATATTGCAGTTTGTATTTTAGCTCGAGTTAAAGACATTATTCTAAGTTAAAGAACTGCTCCAGACATTTCAAGCCCCACTAGTGCATGGTTTGGCTCCCTGAGGCAGATGCCACTGGATCCAAAGAATTGATGTTTTTGAACTGAGAGACATGTACTAGTTTTATTATTCAATTAACTGAGCTCCATGAATACACTTGGCTGTCTATAAATACCAGTGTGCTGTTACAGCTCAGGGCTCCAAGTTGTTGATGTTAAAAAGAAGGGATACAATTTATTTCATTCCCATAACCTGGAATGCAAGTGGTTTAGAGAATGGACCACATGAGGAAGTTCAGCATCTGCCTATAGTTTCATATATGCACGTGAAGGAAATTTAAAATGCCTGAAATATGGGAGAAGCTATCAAGCTTGTTAATAAAACAGGAAAAAAAACTGTCAGTAAAACCATTTTCATTCATTCGCAACCTGAATTCTTTCTTCCTTAATCTAAATATTCAGAGTCTTGAAGAAATGGAAAAAAAGTTCTAAATAAGTTAAATAATTGACAATTAGAGTTGTTTTCATATTCTCAGCATTGCTTTACTCACTCAAGAGTAATAAAATTGTAAAATAGACTCTTTCTTAGCTCAAAAAAACTCTGTAAAGATGCTGTAAGGAGAATTTATGAATATGTTTTTGAAGAAAAACATATTGCCATCTGGTTTTGAATTTGTGTTGATCAAGAGAGTTAAATGGCTGGAAAATGGACAGTGCACAAGAAATTCTTCATTATAAAATAAATTCTTTACATGAGTTTCACTTATTTGGGAAGAGTGAAATGTCTGGGAGACCTCCTTTTCACACAAGAATTGTACAGACCATCTTTAAAATAAACTGATGTGTAGACAAGAAAGAATTTAGAAGGAATAGCCAAACTTTATTCACCGAGGGCCTGGGATGAATCCTGACAATGCTCTCTCTCCAAACTTACACAAGGTTGCAGTTGTGAAGCTATGCCATTAGTGAAACAAATTCAAAATTACTGCAAATTCAGAAAAATAAACGAAAGGGAGCTGGTTAATTGAGCACACTGTTGCCCCTTCACCTTGGAGCAAACCACCAGAGTGTGTTGACCTCTTCAAAGAGCCACTGCAAAAACAACATTGAGTATTTATTGGGAAAGATAATATTCCTCTGCTAAAAACACATAAAACTGTGTTTCTCTGAATGTGCTAGGGACAAAGAGGTGTCATTCAGAAATCCCAGCCTGCCTTTTAATCAATCCTGTGCTTTAACAAGCTGACTCTCTTGCCTCTCAAATAACCTACACCTAGAAATGCCTTTGACTTTACATCAGGCAGCACCAGCAGGGAAATCTCATCTCTTGAGCTGGCCTTTCCTTTTCTCCACAAAGACCATGCTACCACCACTAGTGTTTCACTTTCCTTACTGCTAAAAGGACCTAATTCCATAAAGCCCAAAGAAACTCTGTTTTTGCTTGCCAAATAATTGCATCATTAACTGACACATTTTCCATCTGGGTCCCAAATGTCTGCTCTGAGAGTAACACAATCCAGCAAGAATTAGGCAACTGACTTAAGGAACATAATTTTTTTATCATTTTTGTCTCAGCATTTTCATGACAAAACCACAAATTGAATTCCATCTTGTCCATATCATACTAGAGTTTTTTCTCCTTCCCTCCCAAATTTCTTGTAGTAAATCAGGAAAGGATTTTTCTAGTTCATCCCTGATATGGAACAGTAGGAGTAGAATATGAACATTTTGTTCCAATTCATTACTAGAAATTAAAATTGCAAATCATACGTTATTCTAGTATCATTGAAGCTTTTAACTGCAAGAGGCTAATTCTGGCCTCTGTGTTCCTTCTTCCAGGGGACAGAGATATTTCTACTTCTGACAAGCAAGGAAGAAAAAATGGCAACTGTGCTCTCTTTGTCAGCCGTCACATTTTTACTGAACAGTCACTTCCCTGCTCTCCAGCATGGAAAGACAACAAACCACCTGCAACACTGTTTACAGGCACCAGCAGCATAATTTTGTTTATGCCTGGACTTAAAAGCTGCAGCAACATCAAAATAGTAATTTTTCTGTTAACAGGAAGAACATCTGAATCCAAAGTCCCCATCAGAGAGATGCACTTCTGCTCCTGCCCATAACATTTCTTTCTTACAGAAACCAGTGGAGAAGTTGTGTGTGTTTAATCACTGTGTAATTTCAGATAGTGCATTTCTCCATGGAGAGTTTAGATCTTTATTTTAGCAAGCCAGCAACATCATTTGTGTTCTGTCGGACACAAAGTTCTAATAGTGGTGTTCAGCATCACAGGGACTCGGCCATGGCTGAATTGAGAAGTGCTCAAACTCCTTTTTCAGTGCTGAAAAATGTTAGATCATGCAGTTGACTCCTGGAATGGTTTCCTTTTTTCACCCAGCCTATGCAGGGATTGTGAAATATGAGTACACATACAGATAAACCTTCTGTAAAGGGATTGGAGCCTTTTAAAAACCTGCAGCCCACTGAGTTTTGGGGGCAGTTAGATAGTTCTGCAGAATTTCCAGCCTCCCTACTCTCTCTTCCTCCAAGCCAATTCTTGCCTCACTGGTTATGCCAGAAGTGATTTCTCTCTTTACAGAGGAACTTCCATTTCTTTTGCTTTAATTAAGGTTGCTAGCCATCAGGTAATTCTTAATGTGTGTGAGTATTGGTTCCTTTTCAGAGGTGTGGTAAGCACCAAGACATCTTCCAGGTGTTACAAGTCTCTGTGAAGCTCTGAAGCATGTCCCAAGCAAAATAAAAACCAAAAAACACATTCATATCACCACAAGACATATCCTGCTGTGAAAGAATCTATTTCCTCATCATTTAAATTTGATTTTCAAATGGTCCACAGAGAGTCTAATGCTGGTAATTTTTCCCAGCTATGTGCAAGACCCAAGAAATGGCCAACAGTGCAGTTAGATTATTCTGACAGATTTCCCCAGGGATCTGGGAAGCTTGTGCCCTCTCCGAAACTGCTTGATGAGCCAGTCCATACTCCACACTCACATTTTGTGCAGGATTAGTATAATAGAACTTGGCATTCAAAACTTAGGCAGAAATTCTCAGATCATTCTGCTCCACCCAATTTGAACATAAAGCACAGTGCTGAAATACTCTAAACAGAATCTGGACTACCCCTAGTGAGAATTTTGGTGTCAGCTGGTTCTGGCTCTGTTGGCTCACACTCAGCAAACCATCATGACTTACTGCAGAGCAGGAATATTCAGAAATTGAATGTGGCCACATTGTTCTTCAGACCCTACACATATTTCAACAGGAGCAATCTCTTCAGGAATTTTCTTTAAAAATAACTTTCTCTGGCTATGAGATCAATGTGACTTCTGAGCTCAAGTTCTTACTTGTCTTCCCAGGTGGAAGCGCTGCATCCTAACAAAACATCTACCATGGGCAACCCTGTGTATTTAAAAATTCCCCTTCTCCCCATCTATTCTCCACTCTCCAATTGTCAACAGTTTTTCTGCTTCACTTCATTCCAAGCACTTTCATACAGAAACATGTTGTACTCCTCAGCCCTTTCAGAGATTGCTCTCAATTGTGTTTTATTTCTTGTGCTTTTAAATACAGTTTTCCTTAATTCCAGTATAAAGATTTTAAGAATCCTTCTGCTTTTAGAGAGAGTATTAGATACCTTTTTCAAGTTTTAAGAACTACACTGTTCAATAAATTTAGCTCTTCATATTCCAAAATGACAAGGGTAAGTGAAGTTACATCATGTGAATTATGAAGTGATAATGTCTTTAGTTCTGCCCCAATCAGAAGTGTAACTGTCTCAAGCTTGCAATAATCATGTTCAAACATATTCAGATTATAATTACTTTTCTTCTGATAATGATACCCTGTCTGATTGGATGATTACCTATTTGACTTTGATAAGTCTCAAGGTCAAAGAAGATAATTACAGACATCTGTTTTCTAAGAAAAATAAACTCTTGAAAAATAATATTTAAAGTGACATCTGCAAATAAGCATTTTAGAAGCATGCTGTTAACGTGAAAATCACAGACAAGGAAATAAAACAACAAAAGCAAACTTTAACGCTTCCAAGTGTTCACACTTCATTTGTAAATGTGAAAATTTTCTTTTGTTACTTACATAAGCATAAATAACTTCAGTCTGATCAGAGCACATTAAAGTAAACGCTAAGCATAAAAATAAATTAAACAAGTAATGCATATTCTGCATATTTTAAACCGTTACTGTAGGCAACATCTGTTTGAAAAAGAAAATTGTTTGTTTAACCACTAAGTGGGTAGCAGATTATTTACCCTACCTGTTGCTATTTCCAAGGAAAGGGAAGGAATTGTATTCTGAAAAATAAGGCAAAGTATTTCAGATCCTAGCATACAGTGATCAGAATAGACTCACTTCTTCCCTTTTAGCTGTCATGCCTTCCTGATCCAGAGTTAGAACCAAGGCTGTGGAATAATGAAGCATTAATTACAGGCAAGCAAACAAATCTGGAGCAAAAGGCACCTGTGTTTATTTCTGGAGGAAGAGGCAGAAGACCACAGGACTTATTTTCTATAAAACAAATCTAGTTCACTTGGATGCTCTGCCTTGTACCCTCTACAGCAGTTTTCTCTTCAGGCAAGAGAGGACAAAAATGCTGTAAAACGAAGACTCTGCTCAAATTAAAGTTTCTCTAGCCCCAGTCTTAACTCTATTTCTATTTCTTCTGCATCAACAAAATCCTGTCGTTTCAACAGCTCCTCTCCACAGCAGAGATAGACTTTAAAACAAACCTCTGCACTTCTAGCTCATCCACAACAATGTAGATTTAAATTTATATATTTTTTAAAGGTCAGCAATTATACTTGAGAACTTTCTGGATGCCTCTCAGTGATGCAGATCTAATTTATGTAGTTCAACAAAACCCAGAAATCACCATAATCTACTAAAGCAATCTTCTGACAAAAGAAACATTCTCCTCCTGTTCTTTGTAATATGTAAGCCATAACAGGATCAGCTTCAATACAATTACTTCAAATATTCTGTGAGATCAGTACGCACAACCACCCATTTATATTGATTTGTAACATTTCCAGTTTTGTGCAACTTCACCTGGCAGTAAATCCTAAATTCTTATGCTTAGAACACAACTAGTGAAAAGAAATCAAGATACTGCAACTTATCCTTGGGAAGTCATCAGCATTAGATTCAGGATGCAGTCAGCTAGCCCGTGTATTTGGAAAAGCAGCTAAATGGGTTTATATTTTGTGCACTGAAGTACTAAATCAATAAAGATCAGGGACCTCAAAACTTAGAATCTATTCCCCAAAAGAACAACCACACAACTCAAGTACCAAAAAAGCTCCTGATCTAAAATCATGCAAATGGAAAGTACAGAGGTAGGTGGGTTTTTCTACATTCTTTCAAAAACATCAAAACCCTGACAGTCACACAGTAGTGGGTAGATCTTTTTGAGGTAAAGTCTGATTTACAAGACTGTGCTAAAGCCCTAGTTATTATAGCAGACATCTCTCTTTTGAAACAAAGTCTTCTTTAAATTGTCAAGGAAATGAGATGCTGAAGACAATTGCATTCAGACTTCGCTAACCAAAAATTTGAATCTTCACTAGAAAACTGAGAGGTTTTTTTTTTTTAAAGTGCAAGTGAGTATTTGACAAATACTGGAGCAGGAAGAGCAACTGAACCTCAAATGAGACCAGAGATGACCAATGGGATAAATTAACCCAAACTAAAACTGGTATTGTTCAAATAACCAATCAACAGTTCTTCAGAGTAGGGCAAACAGCCTAAAGAGATGAACCAGAGAGATCATAGGAAAAGAGATATTCCCATCGAGAAAAAGGCAGAACAGCACCAGACCTTGCCCAAGCTTACCTAGACATTTTTATCAGTGATATAGTTGGAATTTGTGTCTGATTTCCTAGTGTCTCAGCCTCTAAGAAGCATTTTTCTTTCTCTGCTTCCACAGTAGCACAGACTAAAAGAAAATTATGTATAATAATAACTGGACTGCCACAATACACACCAAGTATTTTAACTGGTAATAAACAAACACACTTACAAAATATAGTTAGGAAAGTGTTGAACTTGAAGTATAAAAGTAACAAATCTCTGGCAATGAACAACAAACGGCAAATTCTTGTTCCTGATGTAGGTGCCTGTTGCAGTAATTGCACAAAAGGGAAGCTGCAATTCAATTCCACTTAATTCTAATAGTGATTCCTAACATTATTTTTATTAAAATAGGAGATCCAGGTATAAAATGACACCAAGATAGCATAGAATTAAATGTTATTCAAGTCTCTCAAGTGGCATTGAACCCATGGGTGAAGTTAAGGTGCCACTCAAGAAGCAAGGATTATATCAGCCAAACAAACATTATTTCACCTCAGGAATATTCGATTTTCTTTCTTCCATAAGCAACCTAAGCAAGGAATAGGTTCCTGGAATCCTCAAAGATAATTCAGGAGAGCACATTCTTCTGTTGCAACACAGTTGATAGGAAAGTTTTCATTTCTCTTATTGCAGAAGACCCTGTCTGACTCTTTGGACTGTGAAATCTTAACAAGACAGTGCTAGCAGAAAAGAGGTATCATGTCATCTACAACCCTGCATGACAGGTTACATGATTTTTCAGCTCTTTGTATTCCTCCCTCCTCTTACACCACCTACTGCTCTTCAGGAACAGAAGGAGCCACACATTTACTCAGAAATATAATCCTGCCTCCCCTTATAATAAATGCCTTATGCTTTGTGGTTTTTTTTTTCCCTTAAGTAGCAAAGTCTCTACCTAATGGGTTTCCATGTCTCAGCGCTGTTGTCTTGTGTCTAAAATCTCACAATGTGCAACTGCAACTTTTGTGAATTCAGGGCTTATTTTCATCACCTAACCAAGCAAAAGGAGCAGCTATCAAAACATTCACTTGTTTGGAGCAATCCTTCCCTCACATTCTCAAAATTTCACAGGGAAATATTCCAAGGAAGTTCTCCGAGCCATGAGCAATCTTTCACATGAACTTATAATTATTACATAAAGATTGTTTGGGGGGCATACTAGAAAGATCCCCAATAATAGAATATAGTAATGACTCACTAGGACTCATTGCTTTATATCTGTGAAGTGCAATATTGAGACAGAATTATGTATTTTTTAATCACATAAATCAACTTACATTAAAGTTTTATTCCATGGATTGAGTGTCAGAAGAAAAGCCCCAGTTGCCACCCTTAGATACTCCAGAGTGCAGCAAATTCTGCCATCACTTGTTTGCCAGATTCTGTCTGTAGTCTTAATAAACTGGTTTACTTGTGCATGAACTGGGAGAAAATGATGTACTTGTTACTCCAGCCAGCAGCATTTTCATTAAACAACACTTAAAAGAACCCAAGTGTTGTTATGAAGTACGGAAGGAGAATCAAATCAAACTTCATTAGGAAAGTGGTTACTGTCAGCACAGCACAGGGTGGTGAAAACCCATAAATCAGGGCTTGGTTAATAATTGAAGCCCAGCCTGTTGTTCTGCTGGAGTTTGAGGCAGAAGTGTATCTATTAAATCCTGCAAGCCCTGATGGTTCAGTTTAGCTCAAGAGAATCATCACCTCTAGGGGTGGAAGCACAACACTCCAATGTCACCAAGGCTCCTGATTTGAGAACCACTGAAATAATGAAGAAAAAGACCAACTTTCACCTGATGATCAGATATATGCCATGCCATCTGGCTGTGGTATGGTGACATATGAAAGCAGAGCTAAAAACCTCCTCACAGTTTATTCTTTACCTCTTTCATCTGTCTTGTCACACTTCCTCCCACTTCCTGTGAAATTAACAGTTTGACAACTGTTTCAATAAACACCTGCTTGAGGCAGATGACCTGTACTTTCCACTAGAAGTTAATATGTTCAGCACAAGTAAAAGACCTGTGTGTCTTTTATATTCTTACTGGATGACAAATCTAAGCTGACTTTTCTTACCCATCCACACGGCTGAAACTCTGATTCTCATCTTGATTACCACAACATCCTTCTTCTTGGCAGATGGATTCTTGTCTGCCTTATTCCATTCAAAATACCTCTGCAAAGATAATTTCTCTTGGCTTTTTTTTTTTTTTTGGCTGGGCCGTCTTTGTCTCCTTGTAGTTTTCAAACAGCAGCTGCTTCTCTACTGCAAACTCAATTCATTTTGATTGCTCAGACTTCTCAGTTCTCTTCCTCCCTCACCTTCTTGTGCCTTACTGAGATTCTCCTCTCTGATCACACTGCCATGCAAGCTTGGATGTTTAATTTTTCTATTCCCAAACTGATGATGCCCTAAAGATACTTGCAACATGACAATACTGCCTGCTTACCTTTCTCCACAGTTTCCCTTTGATGCTCTAAAGAAAACTGTGACAACAGCCAGATTGTGAGTGTGCTGGAAATACTGCCTGGCATGTAGGTATTATTATCCCAGTGTCCCCTCTTCTTAGTTTTTCTTAATTCCAGCCTCTCTGGGGCAGTGATCCTTTTGTTCTGCATTTGTACAGCATCAAACACAGGGAACTCTCCATCTGCAGCAAAGTATCAGCTACACAATATAAACACAAACAATAATGAAATTAAAGAGGTTCAGTTTCTTTGAGAAAATACTGCAGGGCAGAGCCTGAGGAGCTGCCAGTAAAGCTCAGAGGACTACACTTCTGTAAATTTTCCTGGCATACTTTTTCATTTCTATAGGAAATTGCTATATTCTAGCAACATGTTACTTAAAAATATATTTTTTCAGAAATCAAAAGCACCTCAGAGCTAAAAAAATAAAAAGCATGCTTACAGGGCTGTTGGCACAGCTGTAAGCAAGTATTTCACAAATTGCTGCACTCTACATTAAATCCTGAGATAAGTTTAACTGTGAATGCCACTATGGTACAGGGAAACTCAACATCACAAAGTTGCTATGCTTATTGAGCCACCAAAAGCTTGATTCCTAATATTTATTTTTATATCTAAGGCCAAACTTCTAAAATCTGTATGCACAGATGACAACTGCATCACTTAATTGAGCCTCAATCACACAAAACTGACTAAACTTAGGGAGATGTTCTGTGGATATTAGATTCACAGCATAAAAAGTGCTAAAATTAGGGGTGAACAACAAAAAGCAGAACTAGAAATGCTGAGGTTTGATTTCCTTGCTCTGTGTAAGAATTCGTTGCTGAATTTTGTTACTCTGGCCCCCCAAGAATCAAGCAAACATTCCCACCAAAACAGGAACCTTGAGATTTGTCAGTTCCACTTTCTAGTCTGCTCAAAAAAACACTCTGCCAAAAAAACCAAAACAAGCTAAACAGAGCCAAAACTTTACCATAACTGCACATAAATGTTTGGCATATTTAGCAGAATGAAATGCAAAAACTATGATGGCAACAAAAACTGGGTGAGTCAAGCCTGGTATTGCATGCTTGAGCTGACACCCATGGGTTCATCTTTGGTATTTAACCAAAAAAGAATCATGATTTAAAATCTCATCTGAAAGATACACCCTAAAATCCCACACATCTCATGCCATGTTAGCTATGGAGAAGGGAATATTTTTAAATTTAACACTTTATGCAGCATTCCTTCAAATCAGCTTCATATTGACAAGGGACCCACTTCTAGACACTTATTCAGGGACATTACAAAATGGCTTGGAAATACCTTCCCTACTTTCATTAGAGAGGATCATTTGCATACAAAGCAATGCATTTTAGAGAACTCTCAGATAATCAAACAAAACAGCAGTAGAGATCTGAGGTCCATAGACAAGCAAAGCTTACAATACACAGAGCATGAATAATTAGCATTAATGAATGTCAAACTCATCACTGAAGCCTGGCTGTTGGTTCACAACACTGCTGGAGTGTGGAGCTACTGCTCCTTTGGGAACTAACACAAGGAAAGGGACTGAGGTCTATTGGGAAAGTCAAAGATGAAGGCGACCTCCTGTGAAAGGTTATAAAGAAAAAAAAAAGATGACTCCTTTTCCCTTTGTATGGCAAATTCATCCTCCCACAGTTTGGTCTGACTAATGAGAAAAGTAAAGAGTCACATCTGAGAGGATGCTTAGATGGGTTTTTTTTATTTGCTTCCTAACCACAATTTTCCTCATTTTGTCAAAGGAAAAACCACACATGCATCTTAGGATCAGGCTCTTCATACACTACATGGGGAGAACTAATAAGCCCTTGTTTTTTTTTCTTTTACAGAGAATCCATGGAACTAAGGGGTAAAGCTCATCACCCATTACTTTCTTGTACATGCAAACACCTGCACTTTGTCTGAAACTGTTCCAGAACACCTCTAAAGTTACTGCATTTCATTTCCAAAGGACAAAACCCATGAGAATAAAGCAATCCTAACTTTGCCCCATGAAGGTATCATTCATGTTGAGTTGTTCAATGTATTTTTCCTAAAAGTCAGGCCAGATTTCCCACCCATCCCTCTCCCCAGGTACTAGGATCTTGCTTTATATTTATGACCAAAGCCTAGGAAGCTGTGAACCACAGCACAGAGGTGAGTGAAGAGCTTTTCCCCCACGTTTAAAGACATTTCTGCTGAGGCACAGACACAGCAGAGCTTCTTGCTGCTCCTTCACCTGCTGCATTTTTTGGCCCATGCCAGGTAATTCCATCATTAGACTTGCAGCTTCTGAGAGCAACTTTTCTGTTTGTTGGTTTTTATTAAGGTTTTTTTTTTGGCAGCAAACATGCACATAGAATGTGCACTGTTACTGTTGCTTGGGCTTTGCAGCTGGTTCTCACTACCTGAGGTATCATTACAACTCTTAAAATTCTGTACTGGACTGTGTCCAAATAATGCTGTATTTCACACACTTTAGCTTTGATTCCCTATTAAAAAAAATTATTTGGGCCCAAAGAGGTATTAGAAGCATTAATGCCAATAGCTGAAGAGCCCAAAGATTAAAACAACCCAAATATCATTTTTTCAGGTTGAACCACCTACAGAATAGCATTTTTGAATACTGGAGTTTGGCATTTCTATCATAGCTTCATTCTTTCCTTCTTGAATTGTTTACTTGGTTTGGAAATTGAGCTTCATTTTGTTCTTACTGTTTTGTCTTTTCCCTTTTCTCAGTTTACATTGTAAGACCTAACCAAAAGTCTGGATTCCATCACCATCTCCATAAGCTGCTAAAACCAGGTGG
>VRYO01000180.1:966425-1033499 GCA_009812075.1 Sialia sialis | reverse complement strand
ACACCCTGGCCAACAGGGTGTGTCTCAAAAAAAGAAAAAATATCCCTAAACTTCCGACAAAACCCCAAAACCAACCTTGCCTTGGTAAAACATTTCTAAAGTGAAACACGGGAACAAAGTGAGTACTCCACCATTTAAATGCTGTGACTTGGATTTAGATTTAAAGTACCAGAATTTTTCCTTAATACATTCAGATACTTCGCATTTGTGTTCAGTTTCTGCCACAGTTCACAGGCATCCTTTTAACTTTCATTCCTTATCACAAGTCATGCATTTTTAAAACTAAAACCCATGAAGATCCTCACAATTTCAGCTTTATTTTTTTTAAAGAAACACCAACTATTTTAAGACTCATGATAAAACTAAGATCTATGCACAATTCTACTAAAGTCACTGGGAAGAAGCACAATTTTAGGGAAAAAATATGTCCAAAGACTACTTCCTTCTACAGAAAATGTTTTTATCATGTATGGAAGCATCTCTCGCTCCCAACTGAGATTTCCCAGCTATTGTATTGTTATAAGTAGTATTGATCATCAAGTCCATTAAATGCATTAGTCCCATTAAATAATTCATTTCTCCAGACCAGCTTTTGCCACAGATGCCATCAGCAATAACCCTCCAGGAGACTTGTACTAAAGAAAAGCCAGCATAGCTGCAGCTCAAATGGACAACATCCAAAAATAAGCAAGAAACAAGTGACTGAGCAAATGTGTTACGTGACTGCATTCCACTGCAGATTGCTCTAGAAACCAGATGAGTGACAACAGGAAAACTGAGATCTTCAAATGCGGTATCTGAATGCAGCAATAATAATATTTATTGAAGTATGAGGCTTTGGAAAAACAGATATGCACAGGCTGTCATTCTTTGACACACCTTATTCTGCAGAGTGCTCCAAGTGAGGACCAGCAGCCTTTTATGTGCTTTGGTCACTGCTTCAGCACAGAAAATGACAAATGCCATATTTGTTTCAGCTTGTAATTCTGCCTGGTACTCTGGTCCCAGTCCTCTTCAACAGTTGCACATTACAGGACTATGAACAAGCCCAAATCCTCCCCTGGTACACACACAAAGTGCCCAAGATCAGCATCTGCATTTGCCACATGACCCTCTCCTTCCAAGCATGCAGCAACAGCCCAGTAAGAATATCCAGTGAAGTTCATCAAGCCACAGCAGGAAGGATTCAGGCCATCACATCTGATGCTGCAAAAGAGGTTTGAAATGGTGAAATGCATTCTGTATTTTTCCTCCTGGTGAGTAAGGTTCTGAGGAAAGATGCAGAAGAGCTGGTGGGCTGACACCCTGTTGGACTGTGTACCGATGTCTGCCTTGCTGCTGCAGCACAAGGCACTTGCTCTGCTCCTGACACCAGCCCTAATATCCTGATTTGGAGGACAGGTGTCTGCTAAGAAAGGCAAGAGCTTCTCTTTGAAATGGAGAATGTAAACCACCTCCAAATTATTATAATTTTGAAATTAAGGGGCTCTCAGGCAAAGATATGGGAATTAGGAATAGCAGTTCTTTATTAAAAATTAAAATAGAAATACAGTACTACAAAGAAACAAACCCCAAACCCTGACAAAGTCAGAGTACAACCTGACACTCCGTCAGGCAGGGTGCTGGTAGCAGTTTGATTAAATAGTGGCTGTAGTCCTTTTGCAGTGACAGATGTGCTTCAGTTGAAGCAGTGCTCCTGGAGAAGGTGCAGTTTCCCTCTGAAGGTCCAGAGGTGATGTAGAGAAGTCTGGTTTTCCTCTGGAATCCAGTGGAGAAAGGGCTCCCTAGTGTCCCAAGTTCTCAGTTTTTATCTAGGTAAGAAATGTTGGGCTCTTCCCCCGGCTGGAGCTTCTCCAATGGGATGAAGTAATTTTATCAGTCAAACAGTTGGACTCAATGGGCCATTAGCAGAAGATAACTCCCTGGAGGAAGGATGGGTTATGAAAAGGTAAAGAAAAGTGCCCCACCTGGTTTCAATGGGTGGCCCATTAGCAGAATATCTCCCACAGAGATCAGGATCACTGCCTCACCTGGTCTCAACAGATGGTGATAGAATACTTTTGATGACATCCTGTATTGTAACACAAGACACCTAACTCTGAGGCCAGCACTGAAATCTGTACTTAAATCAGAAAGCACTCAAACTGGAGAGCTAAACACTTAAAATGTTGTGCAGAAAGTTTCTATGGCTGCATTGAGATCCACCCATTTCTGCAATCCTCTTACAAAGTGAAATCTATTAGCTTGTTGATTAACCAAAAATTAAATGCATGTAATACTTTCTTTGGATTAAGCCTCCCCCACCCATGTGACAATTTTAACGGCTACACATTTAAAATCTGAAATGTTTTCCATTTATCTGCACTATGGAACAGAAGCAGTGAACAGGTCAGCTGGTTACAGACTTGGCAGGGCCAAGGGACACCCAAGAGGAAGGAAGAGTTCCTGTGTTCTGGGTCACACTCACTTCAGAAGGATGCTGGTGGTCAGACACATGGCCAAAAGCAGAAGGAACACACCCTGGGATAGGATATGCACTGCCAAATGCTCAACACCTCTGTATTCCAAAGACATGGAGGAAATATTTCATACAGCTTATATTATCAGAGATGCAGAAATTACTTGAGGCCTGTTCCTGAATTACTGCCATCTCTAGAATCATATCAATGGACAGAAGCAGAAAGTTTTCATTCAAAAAAGCAGCAGATTGAGCATTTCCAAGTGCTGGGAAGAGTCCTGCTCTGCTGTACACTGCACATATGCTGAAGCACCTAGTTAAGAATGATGATGTATAAGATGAAAGAAAAAGGAATGGGAAAAGCACACACTGGTGAAATACAGATAGGCTCACCCATTGCCCAGTCACTTTCTGGTTTACACAAGAATCATAACAGAATTAGGCTTTAGGGCATATGTGAAGCTGTAGATCAATTTTTATTTTTTTTTTTACTTAAAAGACAGAAGTTCTCCCAGTCTAGAAAGACAAGCAACAGGAAATCTGCAAGGGTAGAAAGTACAAGTGTGAAGGAAAGTGCGTCTATTTTCAGACATACCTACCAGATGTTATGAACAAGTCACTCATTTTGAGAGAGCAGATCCAAATTCTAAAAAATTTACTCATGCAGAAAAGAACAATATGTATGCATTCATAAAAATCAAATGTGGTAAATCAGAGGATATGATTACAAGTGGGCAGTTGTGGATGGTTCCTAAGTGGCAATTTTGGATGCAGCATTTGCAAATGATGATGGGCATGTGCATAGCATGAGCTTGAAATCTATCTCAGTATTTGGACAATCTTAGCCACAACATGGCTTGCAAGTGCACTAAGATGGCAAAGCATAAGAAAGGAAGCAGAGGAAGAAAATAAACACTTAGGACACTTACTAACAAATGTAAACTACCTCAGCTTACAGATGAAATCTGTGAATAACACCTTTAATACACTCCTGTTCCACCTTAGGAAACTGCTATTCTGCAAGTTGGTTACTGTTCCACAGTGCCAGCCTCGCACTGAACATCCTGTGAATTCACTGGTATGATTAATGCTTTATTAGCCTGTACCAAACACATGCCACAGCTCCTTCTGTCAAAGTTCATTAAAAGAAATGGACTGGCAGTTGCCATTTCCTAACAAGCCAAGTAGTTTTAAAATGCTGCGGTTTATATGAAGTGGGAAATTGATATATTGGATGCATTTTAGAATGTTTTGTGTAAGAAAAAGAATTCCAAACATTGCTCTCTGCACAGAGCTTTTTGTCTTATTCGGAAGAAAAAACAAAGATCAAAAGGAGTAATTTTGAGTTTGTTTTTAAATGCATTGACTAAAAGCAGAAGAATGCATTTCCTAAGAATCCAAAACATTGTTCTTAGTTCAGTGTTGCAGCAGGCCTCTCATTAGGGGTAGAAGCGAGCCAAGACACAGGCTCTCATTCAACAACATGAAAAGGGTTCTGTTTTTTTATTCTTTACAGCTGAGCCATCCTGACTCAGACTACAGCAAGCTTCTACTGCAGGGTCCACTGCAGACTCTGACTGCTGGACTGTGACTGCAAGGATTGGTTTGCAGACTCTGACTGCAGGCTTTACCTAGCTCAGCTATGGCTCCATCAGACACAGACTGATCTCATAGCAGATCTTTCACATCAGCAACTCTTTTTGTGTTTCTCTGGAGCCTTCCTTGCTCCTCAGAGCTCCTCTACCTCCTCCAGGCCCTCAGCCTCCAAGTTCCTCCTGACCAGCCAACCCACCCCTTTTACCACACTTATCTTTATTAGTCACAGCTGTGACCCATTCAGGGCAAGGCTGTTCCTCTTCTTTGGTAATTAGTACAACTGTCACTTACCAGGGGCAAGGTCACCTGTAATCTCTTCTTCTACCCCTACAGTTCAGAATCATTCAGCGGTTTAGTTACTTGCATCATCCACATCTGCAAAACCTGTGTTCAAGTTAGACTCTTGATCAAACCACTGTATAACAAGAGCAGAGCACATTAGGAGTGCACAGTGCAACCTGATGGAAGATCAGCCACAACAACTGCACTGCAACAAGGATCTTGACAACCAACAGTGCTCTGTCTCAGTGTTCTCTAAAAGCAACAGCGAGTGTTTTTCTTACTTCAAAAAAATCCCCAAACTTCTGTTATTGATACACAGAATGTACCAGAGCAACAGCAGGCACATCTAGAGGATTACACCTTTGGGACAAGGAGTCAGTGAGGTTTTGCTAAGTGGTGGAGACAGTAAAAATGCCTCATCTGACTAAACTCTTTTCTCTTTGAAACTGACTGAAAATTGTTTCCAAGAAGCACTACATCTGTGGACTCAGATAAGAAATTAGCACTGTAATAGGCAACAAATGAGGCAGGTGAAGAGGGCTGTTGAATGTTTTGATGTTTTGATGTTTGTTGTGTGCAAGGCTGAGCCGTAAATAAAGGAGTGGTATTGAAGTCTGCCTCAATCATGCTGCTCTAAGCACTGATACTGTTGGTATAAATACGAGTCATAGCACACGGTGTGGTTTCACTGAAATACTCCATAAATCCATACTTAACTCAGAGCCAACTTCATTTTCAGGTCATTATTAAATCACTTTAATTAGAAAACAGTTACACAGTACTTACAGTAATAAAAATGTAAATCTACTACCACGGAGGTTTAACTACAGTGTTTTAAATCCAAGGATCCACACCCTTCTGCGATTGTGTCCTTGACACACACCAACCACAAAATCCTGGGCTGTAGTCCAGTACCAAACCTGAAGATATTCTTGAGCACTTATCTACTGCTTTCATGGCCATCATAACAACACATCATTCTGCTGATGGGCTTGTCAGAAACACTCAACACCGGGCCAGCACATGGCTACATGAGCTGATGTTGCTGCTATGAAGTCAAACCGAAGGCTCAGGAGCAGCTGGAGAAGATGCTGTCCTCATACTTCCCCTATCCTCAGCCTCCTCTCCCAGCTCCTGATACCTGCTTTAAAAGGCATCCTGACAGCTGCTCAGCATTCCACAGCCTCTGCTCAACTTGGTAATGAAGCCCTCAGAAAGACAAACTGGTATTTTATAACCAAAGTAACTTTTACATTAACGGCCATTACTCCAGTGAAAATAATTCACTTGAGGAAATAACTAAACTCCTTGTGCTCTGACAGTTAATTCCGTTACATAGATTTCTTGCTTTTTTCTTTCTCTGCCTGCTGCTCTTCCTTTATGTTCCTCCTTCTAAAAGGAGGAACACGGTGACAGAAAGAAATGGATACTCATACTTTAACATGTTTTTTCACTAGTAAAATATCAGGATATCACTAAAGAAAATGTTTCTTACCATAGCACTCATAGAAACAATCCAAGCTATGGATAATTCTACAGTATCTTTAAATTTATAAAACACAGGCGCATGTTTAAATATGAAGGCTATTTGGGGCAAGAAAGAAACAAGATCACACTGTAGACTCCTTTTAAACAGCATCTCTATGTTGGTAAATGAGTGATCTGTGAGTAAGCTGTGTAAGTCTCCCAAAAAACAGCTTCCCAGGTCCTCACAAGAAGCAAAGGGCTTGTGTAAAACAACGCAGGTCCTGAGTCCCATGTCGCCTTTATCTATACACACACACCCAAAAACACCTTCCCTCTCTCCTTCAGAGGCACTGACTGAAGAAGTGAATGAAACAAGCCACCTGTCCAAAGGCCCTTCTTTCACAGGGAGCTGTAATGAGCTCTGAAAAGAGCCTGAGAGTATTGGCTCTGTAGGGCAGGACAAAAAAACTTCTCAGGTACCCTGCTTTTTGGTGCCATATGGAGTGGAATGCACTTGGCACAAATTCAAGAGCTTGACTCCATAAATTACAGGGATTTGTAAGTCTCGGGAGACAGACCAACTCCTCCCTAATACATTCTCTCACCAAGAGGAGTCTTTCTTACTGACTCTTATTAAAATACAGCCTTTGCTCTGCAACACTTCTGCTAATGGCTTTGATCATGGGTAACTATCACTGTTGAGACAGACACCATCATCAGTCCTGTATTATCCTAAAAACTTCTCATACCTTCTCTCTGTGGACTTCTCACAGGCAGCTCCACACAGCACCAACTCCTTGCCTCCTTCTTCGTGACCAGCTAACTCCATCCCATCCCTTGCAGGGCCACCTAACCCATCTGTCCCTTGAATGACCACGTCTCCTCCTCACAGCACAGCCAGCAGACTCTATCTCTAACTAACTTTTAACCAGCTAACCCACTCTTTTATAATTCCCGTCCTCACTGGGCAGTCAAGGCTGTCTCCACTTCCTGCAGCTGTAATTCATTGAGGAAAATTGCCTTCTGCACTATCCTTACAAACCATCCTTCCACAGAAACAACTCCACGACATCCATATTTACCTGGTTGCTGTGACAAGCTGTCTAAAACAGCTAATAATTTACACACAAACTGTATCTACCAGAGGGTACCTGAATGGCCAATATAATAGAACAATATTGACATAGGCTTGAGAAGTTAATGCAACCAGTGGGGTGAGGACTTCATAGTTCAGACAAGATACAGCCCTTAGGTTACACAAGCATACGATTTTTAAAAATTCAGATTATATAATTGCATGTGTTTTTAGAAACTGACCTTCCAAACTACAGTAATTTCAAGACTATAAGGCGCACCCTTTTGACTAAAATTTTGATCGAAACCCGGAAGTGCGCCTTATAATCTGGTACACCTTGTATATGGACTAAGTTTGCCAACCTGGAAGTGCGAGCCGCGAGCGCCGGGGGTGGATGGGAGTGCAAGGGCCCGCAGCATGGGGAGAATACCTGGGGCTGCATTTAAAGGCTACACCAATCTGTGAAAAATGTTTGCAAATTGAGCACCTGCCAGTAAACCCTGCGTGTGATTCTGTTACTAATTTGTTACTTTGTTGCATGCAGATCCTCGCTGCAAAAAAAGAGTGCGCCTTATAGTCCAGTGCGCCTTATATGTGGACATAGTGTGGAAATTTGCCGACAACCCAGAAGTGCACCTTATAAACCGGTGCACCTTATAGTAGTGAAATTACTGTATTTGTCAACACCCTTAATTTACATCTTTTTCTGAATTCAAAATTTAAAAAATGAAGAACAGGTGGATTCTGAACATGCAACACCCTGAAAATAATGATTCCACTGTTCGCTATTCTGCCTCCAATCAAGGCCATTTTATATTTTCAAATTAATTGCAAGAAAACATTGTGTTCTGGGAGTACAAACAAAAACATATTCTTAAAGTAAGTAGTTTGAGGTGAATTTTTAATTTATATGTTCAAACTATTGAATGAATGTCAGGCATTCTTTAAGAAGCAAAACAAGTCAACTAAAGTCAGGTTTTCTTTGAACTTGATTTCTGTTCCTTCCTCTTGTCTTCTACCTCAGAACATCAGACACTCACTCATACACCTTCACTTTTTCACATTGCCCAATTGGTTTTGATGCAGCCGTTTCATGTAAATAAAATCACTCATAAAATAATTCCTAAGTACTTGAAGATTTTATTTTAAAATTGCTGCTCCCAGGTCTGTCCATTGTGTTTTCGTGGACTGTAAGCAACATTTCCTGAACACTAAGTTACTTTTGCTCTTTTTTTCTACCAAAAACCCCTCCAAGAAGATCCCTAGAGAAAATAAAGAGCAATGATAACAAAAAAAAAGCTGGCCTGGATGGATACAACTGTGTTACAGAAAGAACTTGTAATAGCAGTGTTTGTTCAGCATGTTTGACAAAGCAGTGAGAAGGCAGAAACCTTCCAGCTGAACGATTTCTGCACAAGAGCTCAAGGTTCAGAGCAGACGGTGCAAGGCGTGTGCAGCTGCCAGGAGCACCTGTGCTGGACTCATTAAAGATTTAACCAGAAAAGTCACGTGTGCCCTTGAAGATGGCTGACAACTGCCATGTTTAACACACACCTCGAAAACTTGGGGGAAAGGCAGCAAAAATGGAGCTACCTTTGGACGAGGAGGATGGCACGTTCACCAACATTTCTTTGGCTGATGATTCAGGTAAGAGGCTGGGTACTCTACTGATACAATGCAAATTACACGGGCTGCATAACAGCACTGTGAGAGCAGGCAAGTTCGTCCTGATTACCAGGTACAGGGCATTTTTAGCAAATACCCTCGAGCAAACTTTTTTTAGTTGTGTGGTTTGAATAAGCCTTGTGATGAGCTAAGAACTGAGGGTTTGGGAGTATGGAGGCTACCACAGTTTTCATATTAGAGTGTGGTAATATACACTCATCATCTGAGCACACAGAGCCTTTCACTGGTTAGAGAGACACTGTCACAGAAATATTAATTCAGTAGTTACTACTATGAACTAAAATAATGCTGTATACAGAAGAACAAACCTATGACTTGTGAGAACTCACAAGAAGTGATGCAAGTTAACTGGTAATGGAAATAAGGTGATATTTTACATCCCCACTAGTAAGCATTCAATCGTTTTAAAAAAAACTACAAAAGCAAAAACTGCCTACACCTCCACCCTCCTCCTCTCCACTTACGGATTAAAAAATACTTGGAAGGGGAAGAAGGAGAGTCCTAGGCAGTGGAAAAATGAAGTGAGTTAATATGAATGGATAATAAATTATTTAGAAAGGTGTGGACAGAGTATCAACTTGATTATGTCAGCATGGCTGCCAAAGAGCTGTGCTAATTCACACTACTAGGGCTTATTTTTGAACAATACATGTCACATTTCCTTCTCCACCTTTTTTTGTTTGCATGTTTTTGTTTTTGTTTTTATTTATAAAGAATGTTATTGTGCATTATGTATTTACTTTCTGTGCTAGAAAAAACCCAAAATCCACTAAGTTAATCTTATTTTTAGAACACAATTTCCTATTAGCAATTCCATATTAGTGTGATGGGGCGGAGCTGGATGTTTGAATGCACTTTGTTACATCGTATAGGGCTCCTGACACCGAGATTGGGCTGGCCCAAGCTATTTGCAAGAAGGCAATTTATCAGAGCTTTGTCCACTCAGCAATGAAGGGCTCTCCTGACAATGAATCTCACTCTTTTCCTGTAGAAGAGCAGAGAACTGGTGTCCTACAGGACACTGTTTTGTGACCTCCACAGCTGGTAACATGCCAAGAACAGATGGGGAGCAGCATTCAGTGGCACAAGTGTCTTGTCTTTGCAAAGTATCCAGAAGAAGCTGAGTTAGGGATGACTCCGTGGTACTGGATGGGTTTCAGTCTGCTCTATCTCACAGAGGGGTGTTTTTGCCATATGGCTTTCTGAGTCTTTCATGAGATGTCAAGTCTCTTTCTTCAGAAGGCAAACACCCACCAGCCTCCTCTCCTGCTCCAACCTCAGCACGCTGCAGCTTTGAAAATGCTAATACCCATGAGAAAATAGAGCGAGGTTAAAAACTCTCTTATCCAAGCACCAAGTGCCAGTGGGTTTCCAAGTCAATCTTGGCATTTGGGGCTTGATACTCAAAGCTAAACCCTGACAGATGTCACTGCTATAAAAGACATCTCCTCACCAACATATCAAATAGAACTGTACTGCACCTCAGAAACTGTGCACTCCAAATCTGCTGGACTCTAGACCGAAGCAGCACACCCAGGGTCAGAGAAAGCTCATGCTCACAATGCAGAGGCTTCTTTATTAAAGATCTGCTACCAGTATTAGAGCTTTTCCCCTGGTAGTGAAGAGGTAGGGACTGCCGGTCAGAAAGCAGAAGTGAAATCAGAAATGAAATCAGCTAACAAAGACAGTGAGCTTTATGGCTCTAACAGTAACACTAGAGGATAACATCAATTCCAGTAGAGCAGGGAAGCTAAAGTTTGCACAGCGAGAGAGAGAAAAATTTTCCTTAGGATGGACAAGAGGAAGTTTGAGCAAGGAGTAAGGAAACTAGGATTGCAATATGTACAGCTTAAGTGGACTTTGTCTGAGAAAGACAATGTTTTACATGCAAATGTTCCTTAATTAAATATTAAAAAGGTTCACAAAGGTGCACTGGTTTTTGTGAACTTGAGCATGTTTGTTACTGCACAAGGTTTTCCCCTAATTTCTTAAAACGTACTGGAAAGGTACTAAACAGGCAAGAAAAACATCATGCTGTATGTGTACAATCTGAAGGATAATCAGAATACAATCTTCATATCAAAGTTTCCATGGTTCAGTGGAAAGCCATTGTGTCAAAGCAACAGGAGTTACTGAGCCTCCTTAGCCAAGCACAAGCCATGAATATTTAATAGCTATTGCTCTTTCACAACAGCAGTGTCTTTGTATTTCTTAAGTATGCAGGTATTAAAAATAAAACACTTCCATGTAAATTAGGACAAACACAAAATGGTTGAAACTTTCTGGAAAGTATTTCAATAGGAATACTAATAGCATATGAAATCAAGAAAAACATACATCAAAATATTTGCACCTTTAATGAAAGAAATATCTCTCCAGTTAGAAACCCAAAGCACTAGATAAAGTTTCCTCAAAAAATGACCAAACAAAACCACAGAAGAAATCAAATAAAAAACACAACAGTGAAATGTTGTCCAGCATCTGCAAAAAAATTTTTACTGTACTTCTGATCAATGTTGAATAAGCAGATCAACTCCCTATTTCCTCAGTGAAGACTATCTAGAAATTATCTTACTCTTTTTTCAAATATGCTTTCCAGAAAGCCAACATTAGTGACTACATTTCTCACGTAAAATTATGCTTTTAAAAGCAGATACAAACCCTTAACTTAGAGAAAGACAAAACAGCTTTTCATCTAATTAAGTTACCAGTAAAGATTTATGGAACTTTGCTAAATATCCTTCCACAAAACTGGTGGCAAACCTATAGCTGGTGATTACAAGGAGGATCAAACAGTTGTGAGGGTAATGTTATGCAATATATGCTTGCATTCCCAGCCCAAAGCTGCCAAGAGTTCAGTTCCTCAGTCTATTTAAAAATGCATTTTTGTGTAGAGTCAGTAGAAATGAGAACTTTTGCACTCATGCTCAATCCTGCACAGGACAGGATGCAGCTATATGTTTGCTATATACCTGTGTGTAACTATATGAAGGCAGGCTCTTCAGGCATAAAGAAAAATTATGGCTTTCTGACGCTTCCTTTTGGTAGGCTTTCTAAGGAGACTGCATTTTTTCATTCCAGCTGAGGTCCCATACTCACTCAGGACCTAAGGCAAAACCAAGACATGCACAATGAGTAAAGACAGATGAGTTAGAACAATGTCAGCCAAAGTATTTGCTCATTTTGTACATATTTAGTTGGAAAAAGCACAATCTAAGTACTCAAATTCTGCATTCAACAGAAGAACCCAGTTGTAATTTTTCACAAGGATATGCACTAGGCTACAACAGCTTTTTGAGGTTACTCTGAAAGAGTAAATAAAAATTGCAAAGAATTTTGGTGTAAAGTAACATCACATAAAACAAAAACAAAACCTTTCTCAGAGTCTGTTATTTCTGCAGAGAAACAAAAGGATGAAGATTTGATGTAAAAGGTCTCATGAGTTAGCATTGCAAGGAAAAAGTCTTAAGCCACTTGTGTTCCTTTCTGTCTTTTTCTTTGTGGCAATAATTAGTCAAAGGAGCAAGCAGTACAGTTCAAACAGCAGATTCATCTCAGCAATAGGCACAATGCCTCCCTCTGTTAGTGACAAAAAGGATACATTTCTATTGTAGTGGTGAACAGCAAATTCTCTGTCATCAGCCAGCTTCTGCAGGCTCCTCTGCTGCCTGGAATGTGGCCAGAAGGGAAGTCAGAGGCTTCTTGGTTTGCACTGTGTGCCATGGGAAAAACAGGATGTAAAACAGAGTTTTAGCAATAAAACGTCTGAAAATGTTTGTCATTAGCAGCAATGACTGAGAGTCTGAGTGAAGAGCAATAAAACTCTCTCCTCTCAGTTTGTAACTGTACCTGTGCATTAATTCAGGTAAACTATTAATGATACTTTATATCCGAGGGACGCTGTTTTATTTTAAGCAAAAATTGCTTTTTCAGTGAAACTGAATAAATTGATCCTTTTGCCAATGACATCAGCTACTTTTAGAAAATCTAACTAGAACTTAGGATACAAGAAATACAGATAATTGCATTTGTAAACTGAAACTTGCTCCTATAAAATTGAATATAATGACAATATAATGAATGCCTGCTCTGATTTAACCAAATGCCTTACAAAATAGTCTGTGGCACTGCCTGGGGCTGTTGTGATCCAAGTGCAGGACCCATCAGATCAACACTCAGCCTCGTGTCATAATATGCATAGGTGCTTTCCCTGGGACACATTCTGTCTTGTAAAAGGAACCTGATTGTTGGGGATAGATCCTAAGCCCCTAATTTTAATTGATAATATATTACGCAGTGCAAGACAGGTGAGGTAAGGGATTTAAAAAGTCAGTAGGTAAATCATGTGATACATTAATCTTCTGTTTTTCTTGGTTGATTTCTCATATAAGAATACTTTGGGCTGTGGACCTTTATTCTGGGATATATTTGAATTCGGCATTTTTGCATTTCTGCTTTGGGGGGTTTGAAAGTGCGTGTGTGTGGGTTTTTTTGGTGTTTGTTTTGAAGTAATGGTGCACTGGATATTTAGAAATCAGGAGTTGCCTTCTTTGCACGGGAAGTAGAGGAAGGGTTAGGAATGCAAGCCTTTTTAAGAGAACACAGGATGATCTAGGCATTCTCTCTGAGGAATTTACACCCAGTAGTATCAATCCAGACCTTTTTTGGTCCCTGGACCATTCAATGCTAACCTCGTAAGACACAGCACTCTGTAGACCAGAAATGTCACCTGCTCTCTGCTGATAACTCCTCTGCAATGCCAACAGTGGAAGCCCAGAACAACAGCGTTCACTAAAGGAAAACCAAAAAAACCTCTCATAGAGGTTGACTTCTGAAAAGGAGCTCGTCCTGGTGCTCATGCTCAGAGTTCAGAATGAAAAGAAATTACTACAGTAAGAAACCACAAGCAGGCAAAGTAGAATGAACTCCAACGGTATGCATACCAAAAAGGAAATGGGAGGTAAACCAGCAGCTCTTGAAATTACTCCTGTTTCGGCTGCAACACCACAGGAGCCAATACGTCTGGCTTCCATTCTGTCCCATAATTTAACATCAAGGATTTCCCATTTGCTCATTTTGGGACAGTTTTGACAATAATCTCCAACTGTAATGCAGCAAGAAAAGTGAAATTTCTGCAGCAGAAAGGTGCATTTCCTCAAGATCAGCCCACAATAATTCCCCCCCCTCTTACAGTATAAAAACACATCATGTTCTTTGTCAGGTAAGCAAGGTTTCCATCCATCTGTATACACCTGGAGAATCTGGCAGTAATTTTCCCCCCTGTTAATGCAAATGCTGGAGATTGTCTCATTAGAAAGAATTAGAACCTGTTGATTGCCAGCGCAAGCACCTGGCATTTTAAAAAAGCAATCAAGGAAACTTTCCAACAAGCTCCTAAAGCTCAGCCACCACCTGAGAGGACTGCTTGCAAGAAATAATGAGGATCGCTGTGTTGAAAATGCCCTTTGTAGAGATGGTGATGTGCTTTTAAGTAAACTAGCTAATGGAATTGAAAACAGGTTCATTTTCCAGTACAGATGGATAGCAAGACTCTAATTGCTGTACATTTTCAGACCTTGAATAGCATCCAGTCTAATCTTAATTTATCTGAGTGTAAGGTTGAAAAAAGTCATTGACACAATAATAATACTGTGGAGGCAGGCAGAAGATGAAGATGTTAGAAATATACACTTTCTGAAGTGTGTTTAAAAATACAGTAGAGGGCTCACTTCAGCGTCTGCACAGCACTGAATTATTTATTCACAGCTAGATACAATACTGCAATTTACAGATACAATATGAATATATTTCACTGCAACACATGGCTCAAACTACACAGTACTACAAATTACGCAGTGCAGTCACTTCAGTGCAGCCACCAAAATTAGCTCAGGTCATGAATGTGTTTCGCTTTGCATAGAACTGTGCTATGAGGTGGAAGTGAGGACGTGCAAGGGTTATTCCCTGCAGGGCACAAGGGAAAGCACAATGGCATAGGAGTGGTGTTTTGGAGCTAATGAGCCATGGGATGGGAGCAGCGCCGTGAAGTTGCTCAGGTTCCTGTGCGGTGTGCTGTGAGCGCTGAGGCATGGAGCTAAATCAGAGTTCCTTACTCTGGCACTGTGTGACAAAGGATGCTGAGGAGCTGGAGCAGCTGGGCCAGGTGTGCCCAGCACTGAGCTGGGGCAGGGAAACTCGCTGCTCTCCGGCTGGGAGTGAACACTGTGCTGTTTTCCGGACCCTCTTCAGGCTTTGCCCAAAGCTGAAGGGGTGCCACACCAGGGAATAAATGCCTTTCCTTAATCTCTTCTGAGCGCTACGACCAGCCATTGAGGACGCTGCTCTGAACACCGGCAGCGTGTGAGCACAGAAGGAATTGAACACAAACGGGGCAGGACAGCCGGAGCCCGTGAGGGGGCACAGCCGGGCCGGGCGCTCCCGCACCGCCCTGAGGCGGGGCTGGGGGGGCAGCGATGGCGGCCCCGCCCCGCGCGCGGCGCAGGCGCGTTGGCAGCGCGGAGCGGGCCGGGCCGGGCCGGGGTACCGGCGGTGGCAGCGGGGCTGGAGCGGGGCAGGAGCGCGGTAGGAGCCGGGCGGGCAGTGGGGAGGGAAGGGGCGCGGGGCCGGCCCGGGTTGGGATGCACGGCGGGCTGTGCGCGGCTGCCGGCCCGCTCCTGCGGGGACGCCCCTCCGCAGCTGCCAGCCCCGCGGGCCGCGGGCGCTGCTGTTCCCGCAGCTGCCCCGCTCCGCTGCTCCAGGCGGGCATGGGGATGCCGGGGGCACGAGCACAACATCCCCGTCCCGCAGGCCCGGGCTCTGGCCAGGAGTGGCGGGGGGACAATGCGGGGCCATTCAGGAATAGCCGGTTCCAAAATAACCCGTTCCAGAGCTGAGAAGGCAGTGATTACATCATTGAAACAGCGCTATTTCATGCTTTGCAGTAATCTAGATCGGTTATTTTTGTAAATAGTTACTCAACGAACCATAGGTACATACCGCGTGAGGCCTAGGAAAAATAATTAAAGAATGATGAAAAAGGTTGCTGTGCCTTAGGCTAAAGCATTGACCCTTCAGAATTAGAAAAATACGTCTAAAATTCAAATACAATGGAAGTTGCAATAATTACTGCCTCTCTTTTTTTTCTTTAAGCAGAGTATCGCTCAAGAAAACGCTCTTCAAAAGTGGAAAGAGCCCCTACTACAATGATGAACGCCGATATGGACGGTATACATTCTTAATGTTCTTGTTCTTCATTGTTAATTCTATTTAGTATAATTTCTAACTGTTAACAGAGGTTGCACTAAAACTCTCATGATTTATTGCAGCTGTTGAGGCTGAGAATCAGGTGGAATTAGAAGAGAAAACACGGCTTATTAATCAAGTTTTGGAACTGCAGCACACACTTGAAGGTTAGCCGCTTGACACATCAGCTTTTTTACAAGTACAGGGTAATAAGCCAAAGAAGAGAACCTAAACTGCTTTGCCTTTAGTCAGTGTTCAAAAGTATGTCACTTAAAGCAGCTGAAGATACAAAACATAGATCTTGGAAGTAGTTTTTTTTCTTCCTCTTTATGCAACATTACATTTGCTCCACATTGGTAATACGCAGCGAGTAGAATGGGTGATATAGCTAATAGGTCCATGCTTAGTAGAAGACACACATCTGAGCCTGCTCATCACTGAACTCTTGTTTCCAAGTAATTTAGTTTGTGAGAGCTTAATTCAAAAATTCAAGAAAGCAATAAACTGACAGATTAGGAGTAAATGTAACAAGTTGGTCAAAATACTATACTACAAAATAATATAGGAAAAATGGCCTTTAGGTAAAGCATGTTTTTTAACATAGTAACATAATAATACCCTATGGGAATGTTTTCTGGATTAAAGCTGTGACTCGTCTGATGTAGGCCCGTAGAACATACTCATTATTGCATGCAATATGTCTAATATTTTTCTTGTAATATCACCTTCGCAGATCTCTCAGCACGAGTAGATGCTGTTAAGGAAGAAAACTTGAAACTGAAATCAGAAAACCAAGTTCTTGGACAGTATATAGAAAATCTGATGTCAGCATCTAGTGTTTTCCAAACAACTGACACAAAAAGCAAAAGGAAGTAAGGGTTGACTCACAGATTATGTCATTGTATTGCTGCTGGTTTTGTTTTGTTTTAACTGGCATAGGCTACATAAGCTAAAATACTTTAGTTTGTGGCTTACTGGATTCTCTAAGATTATAAACTTTGGTAATGAACAGAATTAAGAGCATTATCATGAACAGAAAAGAGAAGTTTGTGTATTAAGATTAAGCAATGTGCAAATGTAGTGTAGATAATTACAATTCTTTTGTATTTGTTTTAAAAATGACCGTATCTTGTTAAAAAGCAGATTGGTTTGTCAGGTTAAACAAAGGTCTGTTGGCACTCTGGGGTCTTAGGGTAGATTTCTTGACTAGCCAACTAACAGTTACAATATTGTATTGAAACCCTATTTGATAAAAATATTCAGAGTTTATTGCATCACTTCTTTTCCACCTGAGATGTGTTTACTTTGTAGTACTGTTCATAGCTCTGCAAAACAAAATGAAAACCTATAAACCAGTGTGAAGTAGGAACAGAATGACATTGTTTGCAGGGCTTGCATACAGAAAAACACCGTTTTCTTTGGAAAGGGGGAAGGCAAGAGAAAGAACAAGGGTAAGCAACTTAATCAGGGAAATACCAAACTGATGCAGTATCAGATGTAATATGTACACTTGAAGCCATTGCTACTTTCCCATTTCCCTGAACAATGACCAGGCACATCATCACAATGCATGATCTTCCTGAAGTTTTCCTGTTGTGTGATGAAGAGTTAAGGAAAAACCTGAATGATAAGCTTTTCCATAGAGAGGTCAGCAATGCTCCTTATGCTCATGAACAAACTGAGAACAAGTCTTTCCTTCCCACCTTTTACTTTCCTCCTGAAGTGCCAAACTTGTCTTTGCTTCAGGCCTCAGAGCAGCTGTTTCCTGCCTCACAGCCTAAGCTTGTGAAGTGCTTCTTGAGGCACTGCATAAAAACATCTAAGGCAGAAGGATGCAGTGGAACAAAGGTGGCTTTTGCCTCTCTAAACTGTGCTGCTCTGAGCAATGGCTGGTGACAAGCTGCTGTTTTTTCCTGGCTTGGATGTTAGGTTTTGTCAGGGAGCTCAGCCCAGATTATGGGTCTGAGCACTTCCCACAGAGGCAGCATGTCCAGCATAATCAGTATTAAGGGAGAGCAGAAGCTGAAACATGAAAGTATGTGAATTTTAGCAGTACTTAGTTGCATCTGTTTCATCTTTCCCTACAGCAGCACTGCAGACATTTATGGACATTAGCTAGGACGGAGTTCTCACTTCAGTAATGAAGCCATTTTACTTGACCTTTTAAAAGGAAACCACTAGTACCAGGATCTCTCTCAAGCATGGTGTGAATGAGTCAGTGTAATAGAATAATAAATCCCTCTCATATCCCACATCTCTTAGCAGATAGGTACTGCTGTGTCTCAAGTGTAAGTTGACATTGTGAGGTTCCCCTGTCCCAAAGGTGGGGTTTCCCATTTCTCCCCATTTAAAATGGTTACACTGCTCACTGGAGTCAAAAGACTGCAAACAAAGCACTAATAGTACAGTCTTGAGGGCTGTTTACAAGTCTGGATCAGGAAACCCAATGATGAAAAATGGATGATACCGTATGTATCATGGGGTCCTTGTCAACATCTATAATCATTTTAACCTTCTATGGACTACTTTCTCACATTACTGGAACTCTAAATTAATCCAAGAATTTCTAGCAGCTAGAGTAGACTGCATGGCTAGTCCAGAGCCTGAGCATTAAAGGAAGAACAATCACAGCAAGCACTTGACTTCTGAAGATTGCATTTCATTACACATCATAGCTTTAAAGCCACGTCACTGCTGTCTCCATCTGCACTGTAGGTCACCTGTTAACACAGCATGCGCTTGTTAGACTTCAGCAATTCCCAAGATAAGGTAATTTTAAAATCATGGTTTTGTATTGTAGATTGGATAGTGGTATTTTATCCATCAGTGTGTATACAGCACTTATGTCATCTCCATGCCCTTTTACTTCCCACTACTGTGGCCTTCATTTAACTTATGGACATTTTAAAGATGTTGTATTTCTGACTTTACACCAAATAAAAACTTTTCATTTGTCTCGATTAGCTTGGTTTAACATTTGTAAATGCTAAAACTTCTCATATCTATCTGTAGTCAAAAGGTGAAAAAACAGTAGGGTTAGTAATGAACGTAATGGTTTCAGTGTAGCTGAACTGTCTGAAAAAACTAGATGTAATTGAAATTAAACCTGGGTTAATGAATCTAGTTTTGGCAAAGCTGCAGTTCCTGACTCACTTGCTATTTTCAGCCATCAATCTTATATCTGTCTATTTTTCTATTCTTGCTCAAGTAAAAAGGAAAAGGATTGGTAGACTGTATCCACTGTTGTAAAAAAAGCTAAAACTTGTACTTCTCCACGTGGAAGACCATTAAGCCAAGTT
Source organism: Sialia sialis (assembly GCA_009812075.1). NCBI lineage: Eukaryota > Metazoa > Chordata > Aves > Passeriformes > Turdidae > Sialia > Sialia sialis. The sequence continues at coordinate 1,014,394 of VRYO01000180.1, read as the reverse complement.
AAAAATGTTACTTTTTCATACATTTTTAGCGAGCTTTACATTAGACAGAAACCAGAATTATTATTTCATTGTGCCTTCATGAATGCAGATGCCAACTGAAGAGTAGCTTCAGCTGTAACTAAAAAGAAGGGCCTCAGTAGTACTTGGCCTTCCCTGCATATAAAAAGTGTTCAGTCTGGGATCTGGCATGCTCAGTCAGAGCTCTTTTTACCAAGCTACAACGCAGAGTGCAGCCTGTGGAGGTCTTGCTGCTTCCAGGGTTCCAAACGTGACTGACAGTTTTAATAGCAAGACATGCTGGAACTGAAAATCATTATTTTGTTAATTTTAAAGCTCTTTCAAGTAACCATGATAGCAAGATGAAGTATGCTTCCTGAAATACCTGTTCAGATAAAAATGGACAGTGCACAGGAAGTGTGCATGAAATCTCACTGTTCATTGTATCAATGAACAAGGGGTTGCCCTTTTGCCTGGCTTTCTACCTCCAGAGCCTCAAATCCCCAACATCTCTGGTATTTCTCCTCTAATTACCAGCATAAATCTAGATCCAAGCAAGCTGATGTGCACAAGGATGTACGCTATCTCTAGGTGATTAAAGCTGATGGGGCATCAATCAACACTTTATGGGTTTAAGTTCAAAACCCTAAGGGAAAATGGGTGACCAACCCCTGGAATAGCTAAATCAAATCAAAGAAACCACAGTAACTACAGTAACTATGACATATTAGCAAGAAAAGCCTTCCAAACCCCTAAGAAAATAAACCAGACCCCCACACAAATGCTGCAACAATTCCAAAGGACTTCTATCAGACTTAGACACAATTCATTTTAAAGGTGAATTTAAAAGGAAATTCTCCCTGACAGCTCACAGTAGCTGTTGTCAGCAGGATACTACACTGGTAACAGCTTCTGTCTACTGCTGAGGAGTAATCTGGGGTCTTCACTTCTTACCTTGTGCATGGAGGCTCTAAATAGAGTGGTGGGAACTTGCAGTAAATTTTAAAAAGACACAAAAAGCCCCAAATTAAACAAACATCTAGAGACATTTCCATGTAATTCACACCAAGTCAAATATAATTAACTTTTGAACACTTCAAGCACTTGAGGACATTGGCTTCTTCATTAGGGTTAAGCATTCATTTCTTAGAGACTTCCATGGAATCTGCTGTGAAAATACTTCTTTTTAAAGCAGACAAATTTTATGACAGGCACAAGAAAATCTGTTAGATTCCTTATGAATTAATGTATTTCTACTTGGGTTGTAATGTATGACTACTTCTGCTGGGATTTACACATTCTACTACTATAGGCAGCTGCCAAGCAGCAAGAGGTTTCTGGTGACTGAAATTTTATTGTTTAATATACAGCTGAACTTCAATGAAACAAAGTTTCTTTACAATAAGCAGTTTATTTAAACTATGAGAATGCCCAAGTTACTCACATAGTAAAAAACTTAATCCATCAAAAATTCTTATCTATATTAATAAATTTCATATTAAGCAAGAATTAATAAATATTTTTAGGTGACAATATACACTTAGCAAGTATTCTATAAACAGGTTATACCACTCTGGTTTGGAACATGAGAACTATAAAAGTCTGAAAAAATCATCTGTATATGACTTCTGCAGATTTGATACCTGCATTCAAGAGTAAAGCAAGTCACATCAATTACCACTTGTATTCTATTTTAAAATATGTCCTGAAAATAAATTACTGTAACCAATGCCTAAAGTGAACAGGTGACCACCCATGTAACAAGATCAACTAAAATAAATAATTTACAATAAAAATTGTTGCTAGCACAAATTCATCATACAAAAACAATTATTGCATTTAGCTCTGCACAGAAAAAAATACCTTTTCTCATAGCAATGGGAACTGCTATAGATGCTACATCTATACTACCATCTTCTTTAAGCTGGAAACTGTAAACAGCTTATTTTGTGCTAGAGCTACAAAAGTATTATAATGCATTCATTTAAAAAAATATTTAGAGTAAGTTTATCTCCAACTAGTACTAATTTCTAAGAAACTTCAAATCTTAAGAATCTTCACCTAAAAATCAGTTGGTCAACTTGTAATTTCCCTTTTATTTTGAGTGTGAAATACAACCTAACTCTTCACAGATAGCATTTATCCTTATAAAAAGGGAACTGAGGAAATTTGGGATGGTTAAAGAGGTCAGAGAATTAAAATAGGAGGTTAAACAGCAATGAGCCCCCCCTTTTCCCATCAAAGCTCAGGAATCTGCCAGGCCCACTGGCACACCAAAAGCTCCTGTCACTGCCTCTAGACCTGCAAACACCAGCTGGACATAACTCAGTCCTTTCGTACTCTTCTTTTGCGCACTGATTTCAGTGGAAGATCTCCCATCCCTTCATCATCTTCTTTATTCTGTAAAAAGAATAAATTCAGCATTAACATTTTACACCTATTTTAATTATTGAAACTGGCATGCTACATTATTCCTCTTCCTGAACTCCCCAGTCATTTTATCACTAAATGCAGCACTTTAGTGACATGCCATTTTTTTTCCACACTACTAATCTAATGATTAATAAAGTGGGTAGAAGACTTTTCATTTCTGTATTCAGAAAGAAGAGAATCGTATGTCTAAACTGATGTCAGAAATTTGGTTTTTCCCATGTCTTTGCTGGTTTAAAAGCAGTGACTTTTAAATTAATTTAGCAACTTCCTTAAAGTGCACCTTTTGCTGATTTTATTTCCACTTCTGAAGTAAGAAGCATTTAAAACATTTTAACTGTTCTCTTCAGAGAGCTACACATCAGATGTGGTGTTCCCATTTTAAAAGCAATGGGCTTATGGAGGCACAGGAAAAGCCTTTCCATTCGCAGAGCATGCATTGCTTCCTCCCTTTCCTGCATCACCTAATGGCAGGCACCTCCTTTGGAAGAACAGCTGACACAACGTGGCCCAGCCTGAGAGAGGACATGGGGTACATGATGTGTGCCAGACACCTCACAACAAACACCTGCATGCTGAAAACAGCCAGAGAAAAGCAAGCCATGGCCTCTCTGTGACACTCATGCCACAGACACGCTCACTACTTGCTATTCATTTCACAAGGAGTCATGTGAATCTTAGTAGGGCTCAGTAGATACTGCATTCCTGGGCAAATGAAAAGGAAAATAAAACTTACAGGAACAAAAGAAAGTACAGAATAAGGGGTAATTAACAAAGACTTTTAGTGCTGAAACAATGCAGCCTCATGCAAGGTAGAGTTTCCTAGAAGAGTTTTACATGAAAAGGAGTTAACATTACATTAACTCCCTTAACCTGGAAAGTGACTAATTTAGGGAGTGACATGCACAAGATGATCAGTGGGTGGATCTAAAGTGTTTCAGGCACTACCAGTTTCTAAATGAAGGAATAATGAATAGTTGACAAGAAAAGCACAAATTCCACTCTACAATGATTTTTATGAAGATCAATAAATTGGTAGAATATCTGGCTGACTGGATTAATCTGCACTAGAAAAATGAAACTGCAGATGCTGTGTTCAAAAACAATATTGTCATTTATGCTTAAAACCTTATTTTAGAATAAAACAACCTCAAAATGTAATTGAAAGACGTAGGGTTTTTCTAGGTCTCAGGAAAAGGCTATTCAGTTGGAAGCACATGTTCTCAATTAAGAAGCACAAGGAAAACTGACCAATCTGCTGCAGCATCCAGGTTTTCAAGACTTGCAATTCATTTAATAATCTGTTAAAAACTATACTCCTGTAAAAACATTTCATGTTTAGGGAGCTGCCTGATCACTTCTATACTATCCCTGTATTTATGCAGAACATTTGAGGTGTCAGACTCAATGGAAAGCATTTTTCTACTTCAGCAGAAGAAAAACACTCCTAGGTAACTGAGCTTATAACTATGTCAGACAATGACCAGAAGAAAGCAGGGAAAAACCCAACTTACCTCATCTTCTGAATCAGATTTATTTGACCTATCACCTTGACTTCCATCTAGAAATTCATTTTCTTCTTCATCTGGAACTTCATTTTCTTCTTCATCATCATAAATATCTTCATCACCTTCAACTTCTGCAGAAGTTAATTTTACTTGGTAAACAGAACTATATTACAAATACACTACATCCAGACATATTAGTAAGGAAAAAGCCAATTTCAGCCCTAGAATGAACTGCTTGTTCAGAATAACCCATAAAAATATCTCTGTGATACAGAGAGTAGAATTCTCATGAATTAGTAGAGAATGATAACTGCCAGATTTAATAACCAATTTTAACAGCTCCAACTTTGCCTCTTTTCGTAATAGCCCATGCTGATTTTAGACTTTAACTGACTTAAAGACTTGATTTACTTTGCTTTAGAACTAGCTATTGTATTGGACAGTTTTGAGAGCAGAGCCCAAAATGGAACAACTCAGGCATGCCAAATCTGACTAAATTCTGATTTAGATGGGGAAGTACAATATTGCAGTTGTCAGTCATCCAGCATGGGAGACACCTATATCCTAAGGGTAACTCCCCTTTTCAGCAGGGAATTCTGTATTTTGACTGAGGGATAATCAGCTTCTTACTTCCACCCTTCTCATTCATTTTTTGCAATGCAGAAACTAGTCAGAAAAGCACTGTGCTCCCCCTTAGCTCACTCAAAGTATGTCCAGCTTTCACTATTACTGCACTACTGGTACCCTGTACAATACTTTCTATCAAGAGTAAACAAGAAATCTGAAATCTGACAGAGAGGATATTCATCAGCATTTTGCATCTTAACAGTCTGCCAGTGGTTTATTTAAAAACAGCAGTGAAGTAGTGCTCAATTCTGTTTTTGACAGGTCACACCTGCATCTCATAAGCATGGCTTAGGTGTGAAAAAAAAATAGGAAAAAACCAAAAACAAATATCAAAAATCTGTACCACACCAAATTCTTAATGTTGCATCTGAGTTAAACAGAAAAAAAACAAACATCCATGCAAATTTAGAATGTAGTCACATATCAGAGAAGACTCTCCTGATGCTTTGTGATGAAAATCTAGAAATACCTAATTTGTTAAAATATTTGAAACTTCTGTAGAAATACCAAGAACTTTGGCTGCAGTATAGCTATAAATTGAGCCAGAGTTTCACTAATGGTTATGAAGTAAAAAGTTAGTTTTGTCATCTGTCAATATACCTGGTTCATGTCCACTATGTCTCTATTTCTAGTATCGAAAGGAGAAATATGACCAAATAATGAAGATCATGATGTAGACAAAGATCTCTTAATAAAGAGCTTGGCAGAAATGCACAAAACCTTTGGTCATATTCTAATAAAGAGATTGTAAATTACAAATTATGCAAATCCAGCTCCTCCCAAAATCACAAATTTCAATAGAGGGGGGAAAAAACCCCAAAGAAAAAACATTTCAGACAGCAGAAGCTGTAGAACCCAGAACTGGAGAACTACATTATTTAGAATGATTATTTCAAATTTAATTTAAGCATTAGTTCATATAAATAATTGTAGACCTTGACAAATAAGGTTCAGTTAGAGCCCGTGAAATTCCATTTTGTGGCAACATTCATTTACTTCCTGCAGTATCTTTCTAGAGGTCAAGGAAAGCAAGGAGACAAAACAGACAAATAGATATGCCACAAACATTAACACAGAACAAAACAGTAAATCCCACAGACAATGCCCTTCAAGAAGTACTCTGCCAGCTACTCATTGTCTTTCAAACACTCATTGGTATTTAAGAAATCGCCAAGTGTTTCTAAAATTTCCTGTTGTGCTGCACTTCCTTTTTCAAATGGTCCCATGATACAATGAGGATTTCAAGTCGCTCAGTATTCCACAGCTCAAAACCTCATTGCCTTCAACTCTAAAAAAACCAGAGGAGGAGGTAATGACTAGGAAGGAACCATCAAAATCATAAGGAGGGCAAAGATACTAGTAGAAAATATTTATGGCAAATACCATAAGGAGAAATCTCAGAGGAAATCTCCACCTGATGGAACCAGGCACCCACCAGCTTGAAGTTCTACCATCAACAAGGAAGCAGAGGGAAGAAAACAAGAGACACCCACTTGCAAGTTCTGGCCCAAATTGCTTCCCTTTCCCAGTACCTGAAGCAAGGGCCTCCCTTCCCATCTTCATTGTATTATCCTTTATAAGCTCTCTTTTTGTCTCCTCCATTTCTCTTCTCTCTGCAGCAAAAAGAACCAGGAAAAGGAGGCAGAAGACAAATTCTCAAGTGCTTACAGGCTTACAAAGAGGCAAAAGAGCAATAGAAAAAAAAAAGGGAAGATTTCAACCTGCAAGTGTAGAAGGTGGCAGGAAGCTAAGAGAAGCTAAGCAATTCTTCTTAAAGCAAGAAAACATGAAGCCATATGACAGCATGACAGCAAAGTGTCATCCTTCCCTCTGAAGCCTAGAAACTATTTGAAAACCCTGGAATAGCCATACAAAAGCTAGCTAGGTTAGTTTTACTTGGTGTTCTCTTTAGTAACTGAAAGTAAAGGTCTAAAATAGAACCTACCTTTGCAACACCATGAACAGCTGTTCCAAGTACAATTTAAGAAAGCTGTAGGAGCTGAACAATGTTCCTCTGCAATTGCCCGGGCCTTATTTCTAACATTGAAACACACATTTTAATGTATTATTCATTAAGTGATGTGCTGTAATTAAATAAATTAACTGACTGACTTAACAGAAGAATATTGGAATTGAGGAATGGCAGCCTTGCAACAGCAGCACATTAGGTACAAACTATCTATGATCTGCATCAAGTCTGTAATTCAGGAGAAAAAGGTAGAGTAAGATCAAAAGGAAAATGTAGGAAGATACAACACTGAAATAATGTATTTACAATTTAAGCTAAAGTAAAAAATGTATGTAGCATAACCAGAATAATTAAGTGCCTTGGTAAGGCTGTGCAGTAGTAGCAAGGCAGATGGACTAAGTTTGGCGTGGCAAGCACTGTGCCAAATATGTACTCCATTCTGTCAGTACTGGCTGGGGAACTGCTGATGCTGAGTAAGCTTTTAAGCTGTACACACAGAAGCCATCAACACTCATGGAACATGGTGCAAAGACACTCTAGACCCACCAACTCTCAGTCAGTAATACAAAATGATGTCAGTACCAAGACAAAAACCCCACAAAACATTCATGTCTTCTAAGTCTCTAATTATCCATGCCAGCCCCTTGTCACTTTCTTTGTTCTCCTCAAGGAAGAGTGAGATAAGAGGCAGAATCTTGCAGAGTTCTGAAGCTACAAATTTTCTCATACAAGTCAAGATAATGCATTGTAAGTTAGGTGCTTTGGTTTTTATCCATTATATAGACACAGGGAAATGCTAACAGCACCTCAAAGCTATAGCTGAGTAGTAGCCACCAATCTTTGATACAGTAACATGGGATGATTTTATCCTTGGATGCTGAAGTACAGCTCAACCTGAGTCATTAATTTCTCCCCTGGGCAGTAGGTGCAGACTTCAGAATTTCAAGCCTACTGTATTTTCAGGTTTTAACAAGAATAACTCAAATCAGTGACCAACAGAATAGCACAGCTCCCAGAGTGGTGTAAGGGGATTTATGTTAGAGACCTAAAGCTATTCCACACACACTTTAAAGAATAAAGTGACTTTAGCTGCTTCAGGTACTTATATCTGAATAACTGAAATGTGTTTAATATATGAAATATTTAGAAGGGATAACGTGTGCATTACTGTCTACAAACAAAAAATAAGTGTTGGAAGCATGTTCATTTCTTGTAGAGCCTTACTTTCTGCTTACATTTATCAGAGCTATTAGGCATGGGACGCCACTCACTGCAAGTTATCAAAGAGGAAGAAAAGGCTCAGAGCAAGGCACATTTCACACAGTCTGAGATAACAGGTTGTAATTATTTGCAATGCAATCCATGAACTAGTTCTATCCATGTCTTTAACCAAACTGCAAGCTGACACACTCTTACTCATCTTACCATCTTCATCAGGAGCTTCATTTTCTTTTTCCTCATCTAGTTCATCATCTTCGAACTCCTCTGCCTCTTCTTTTAGTTCTCCCTTTGTAATTTGCTTAGATACATCAGGCTTTTTGAAGTCAATACATTCATCTGATTTCTACAAGAAATTAAAAATCTATTTATATTTCAACTCCAGTTAAGAATTAAACAGGCACTGTAAGCTAAGTAATATCAATGGCATTGTTGGACAGATGCTCAAGAGTTTCCAAATAAAGTAATAAGAATAAAATCAAATAAAAAATAGAGTAAATTTCACTAACCTTTCCTGGCCAGCAGAACAACACAGTTAGACCAACAGGGAGAGCTAAAGTCAAGATGTAAAGAACCCAGAGCCATGGGTGTTCTTCTGCAGCAGTCACCAATTGACTGAACATACCAGGCTGTATTTAAAAAAAATTACAGAATTTAAATAATTGCATTTATATCCCTCTCAACACTTAAATAAAACTTATACAATAGTAAGTGCCATCTCTACAAGAGGTACATCAGGAACTAAGGAAGTTTGAGAGGCTCAGTGGAAGGAGGGGACTCAAAGGACTATTTTTGCCATTGTGTGAGGTATGGATACAGGTTCAGACATAAACCCAAACATTTTGGAAAAGGGCAAGGCTGTGTGAAGACATAGGTTTCCTGCTGCCATGGACAGATGTGCTGTTGCTACTTGCTCACTCAAACAAACAGCAGCTGTATGGAATTGGCCACATTTGGCACCAAGCCATGATTTCTCCCCCACAACTGCAGCCTGCTGTTGCCATTTAATCGAAGAGCACAGAGCACTGTTAAACAGAAACAGGAGTGCAAGCAGCCACTAGAGGGGCCCATGATCCCGTATGGCAGGGCAGATCCATCCCACAGCACAGGGGAAGAGAGGAAAGCTGTCAAAGGGCAGTGCACAAATAAAATGTGGATGCACACATACAAACAGAACAGATGCAGCTCTATAAACATACATGCAATGTTTTCAGAGCTGCATAACACACACCTAAGCAGCCAAAGGCTGGACTATTCATTCCTCGTGGGAGGGAAACATCAAAAGAATATGTATCATGGATATAGCCACAAGGGAAAACGGGGTGAGGGGCAGGAGGGGAAGTCTTTGAGTGTAAATAACTCAGCCTGCATTCTTTCACTTGCTGTCAGATACTGAATTTCTAATATCAATGTGAACAGCAGAAGGCTTCACAGGAAGTCAATTTCTCACTAGGTGTTTAAGTAAAATGCAGTACCCTTTTAACCTCAAGAAAATATGCACCTGGGAAAGGCAAAAAGCCAAACTACCAGACAGAAAACCAAGTATCAGAGTTACTCAGCAAAATTATTAATTGCAGACAAATTAATACTCTGTCAGCATTGACAGAAAATTCTTCCAACAGCACAGCTTCTTCACTACTTTTTACTATCAAGAGCATAGTTAAGTTTATACCTCATTAGCACTTGCTACTAATTTCTTCAAGCCCCAGCTATCTGCTGCCCAGCGATCTGCCACTTCTTTTTCAGAACATATGATGAAGTTATCAAAGTAGATATCAGATGTCATAGACCAGAGTTCTAAACCAACAGCACTGACACTGGTCATCTTGAATGGATGAGGATCTTCAAAATAGTCTGGGTTTGGTATTTTCCGAGGGCTCCAGATTCCCTGTCAATGGAAACAAATGTAATCACATTAACTGTAGCTCATCAAAAGAGCAACTTGTGAATGAGAGATTTCAAAATAATAACAACTTTTATTTTATAAGATAAGCCATAGAGTTTAACCTATCTAAAATAGAAGTGGAAATAGCCTGTAGGATTTTGGCAGATGGGTCTCCATTTTACGGCTTAGGGCAGACATCCTAAGTAATTTTTTCTTTTTTACTGTAGAGGTTACAGTAATTGACTCTTACCAGAAGTGTGAGAGAAAATTTTAGTGAAGAAAAATTCAGTCATATGATGCCTGTGCAAATTAGAACCAAATTTTGTTTGCAAACCTGCTTAGGATCTTACCCTCAGAGAAATCAGATTCAAGTACTCCCTAGCCATAACTAATACAAAGTAACTCTCTTTAACATCCTGCTGATTACACCTCTTATATTTGGAGGGAGGAAGGGAATTTAATTATCCAAAATTGATGCTTCCTCTCAAATTGAACTAGTAAGGCAATCTGCTTACTGAAAGGCTTCATTTGTTAATATTAAAAAAAAACCTAATTCAAAAGACTCACATTTAAAACCCTAATGTAATTCAGAATACAATTCTGAAGACCATACTAAAATAAATGGTACCAATGAAAATTGTACAAAAGGCAAGATTTTTTAATACAGGAAGCATTACTGTTTCCCAGTATAATTCAAGGGAAAAAAAAAGCAAAAGAAAAAAAAAATCTCAAATTAGTGAGGGTATTTAGACTCATTCTAAAATACAAATACACTGCAAAAAAGCCTGAGTAAATATACTACTTAGACTTGTTTGCTGTGCTGAAGTCTGTATCTTTTAGCAATGACCAACAGTTTGGCTATTACCTGATAGTTAGGATTATCTATCATAGGGGCTCTCCATTTTCCTTTATACTTGGGGTTATTCTTCATGGGGCGCACCCACTCTCCACAACCAGGTGCAGTCTCACATTTTGCATTAGGGATCTGAGGAGCTTCCCACTCCCCATCCATTTCCTCATCCCTAGAGAGAGGAAAAAAAAATTACAAACAACTGCATTAAAATCAGCCAGGTGTCAAACACTGGCAGTCTGAAGTTAGGGTCCATGTATTGTAACAACCTCAGAACTCTGACAGAACTTTACCCAACAGTATAAACACTTTTTTTAAGGACTGCTCCTAAAAGTCACATGTTCATAACTACCACAGCATGACTGACTTCAATTACATTCCTGCCTCTGCAGACAGCTTCAAAGACTTCTATCCAGGATGCTTAGAGATCCCTTTGAAACTTGCATTACGATGTCAAGTTATCAACTTCAATTGTAGCAAATTCTTTCAGAGGGGATCTTCATATTTGGGTTTTACTTATGTATCATCAAAAAAAAAACAACAGGCAAGGACAAATTCATGTTATTAAAGCAGTCCCCCACAGCAACAAATATGTGGCCATAGCTTATACATTCCAACTTACTACCTCAAAGACAATGAGATTTCCACAACTAATAATCTGCCACAGAGATGAGTCTTATCTACAAAACATGTTAACAACCTGCACTTACCAGTCCTTTGGTTTCTTTGCATTGGGGTCTGGAACATACTGTGGTTCATCATCAAGCCACCCCTCAGGCTTAACAGCATCAGTATCTTCTATTTTGGCAGGTTCATTTTCATCCCTTCAGTTACAGACTTTGTGTTAGAAAATACAGCAGACAGACTGTTCTGTTCAGAGACTACAACTGGCATGAAAGGGATGATTTTCAAAAACACAACAGAATTAGACTCACTGATCATGAGCATTACACATATATTATCTGCTTATAAATAGCTGGACCACATTTGCATTGTTTCATAGTACTATTTAGTCCAGAAATTGCTGGTATCAAGAGGCAGGTGTCAGTCAGGTCTTCCCACTGAGGTTTTCCCTACTCTTCCTGAGTTGCCATAAGAACAGTAATTCACACATTAGTAGAAATTCATTGTAAATTAAGACTATATGGTAGAAAAAGTTTCTTATTCACGTGTAGCAACTTGAGTTATTACTTGCAATCATGCAGGGTATAAAATCAGCAAATAATGATTTTATCTGTCTCCTTAGAACATGACCAAATCCTTATAACCACCTCAATTATGTTTTCAAACTTCAGTGCTTTTAGTGAAACATTCCAATTGACATTAGCAAACCCCAAAATAAAACCAGTCAAATCTTTCAAATAAATAACCTGTATGTAAAAGACATAGTAGAAACAAAAAAGTTCTCCTTACCAGTCATCTGGTTTGACAGCATTTGGATCGGGTATTTTTGGTCTCTCATCCCAATCATCAGGCTTCTTATCACTAGGATCCTCTATTTCTTTGGGAGGATTTACTGGAGGAATCATATTCTCAAGAAGACTTCCTTTACTGACAACTGTTTGGTCAATTAACATTTCAAATGTATCATCTGGTTTTAGCACTAAAATGAAGAAATTTATATTGAAGAAATAAGGGAGCCATTTAATTTTACAGATATATTTAACCAAAAATATAGAATAAGCACAGACTTAGTCAAATAACAGCAAACAGACTCCTCACTCAGGCACTGGATCTGGACACAAAACAATACCCTTGAAGGGATGTATGTCCAGCATCAGGCCCCCAGAGATGAAACTTGAAGAAAATTCAACTGCTGAAACACATCCATTTATATTTTAAAAGATTTTTCAAAAACCTACCAACTTGGCCAAAGTTTTGTGTTTTCACTTCAAAAGCACACACAGTGAAAGAAGAATCTCTGTCCCAAAAGGCATCTCTGCTATTAAATTACAATCTCACACTTGAAAATACGGGAACACAAGAACTGTACCAGTAACACAGTGGAAGGATCAAAGCAGCATTTTCTATGAGGTTCTAACCCCTAACAGCCATTTCCTTCAATGACACACTGCAAATGCTAAAACATTTGAAGAGAATTTTCTGGATGTTAGCAAATGTGAGTAACAGAGAAGCCAAAGTCACAGAACTGAGCAGTGTCAGACTCAGTATCCACATCTATTTCTAATAAGCACTTAGAAATGTGCTCACTGGTTAAACAGCTGATTCAACTGTCCATTTAACACAATGAAGATTACTAAGTAAAAGTAATTGCTATTTCACTTTTATGAGAGTTTTCAAAAGACAGATTAAGAAAACCAGAGTAACAGTCTTGTAACAGTTTGATAATATCTAATGATGGCCTTCCAGCCTGAAATTTTCAACAGTACTAAAATATCTATAAATGCAAAAATGAAGCCCCCATATCAACTTCAGATGAAATACAAAGAGCTAATAAATGCACTGGAATCACATAGCCCTATGGAGTCTGTTTGAACAATTATAACAGAATAAATGCAATCCAAATTTAAGTACCTTGATTCATAATTTCTAACAAACAATTCAAATACAGGAATGCATGCATTCCTCTATTATGAGATTCCTATTAACTAAAACTGTAAGTCTGCTGTGGCACTAAACTTTCCCATGGCATAGCACTTGAACATGCATTCTGTTATTATTATTCAGTGGAAGTTCTTAAGTACAGTCAGTTTGGCTGGATTTGCAGCATGCCACAGATTTGCCCGTTCTCTGACTACTGTTTTTCCTCAGAAGTTAGAAAAAGGGGGTAATATTTAAGTTAAACTTTCAGCAGGTGCTGGTGAGAACTCTTAACATGTGGAAAAGAGTGGTGTGTGGTATGCTACAAATTTAATTCCACTGAATTCTGACACCTTCCTAGAATATTGGGCAATTGTACATTTTAATATCTTTCCCAGCAAAAATAGTTTTATTATAATAATTACTGAAGGCATTTATTAGTAAAGGCTAGTCAGGGCTGATATGTTCTTTCCTGTAATTGAATATTAAGCAGTAGCATCTGAAAGGTACTTTTATGTCCTGCAGTTAAGCCCAGTCATTAAACCATTTAACTCAAATCATTAAGCAGCCACCACTCAGAATGAACAGGCTATTACAAAGACTCAATTAAAAAGCTTCAGCAGACAAAGCCACATTTTTTTCTCTCTCCAATTTAAGAACTGGAATTCCACTTTTAAAAATTAAACAATACCAAGAGTATATAGATGTGTCTTCTTGTCCAAATAGAATTTTTTTAGGTCTACATCTGGACGTTCTGCATGTTTTTCATCATATTCTCCAGTTTTAGGGTTCTTATGTCTGAAGATAAAGTGCAGTTTGTAATCTTCTCCACATTTATCTGGTCCAAACATAATAGTGTAAGGTGTTTTGTCAAAAAAGTATTCCTGTAGAAGCAAGAAAGCTGAGCATGTGATATACTGGACATTTTATTTTATCACTTTTGGTACTTTTTCTTGGTACAGAGCACAGTTATGTATTTCTAAATGGTAAATGAAAAGTGACAGGGGAAATCATCAAAGGAACTCAACAGTCCTCTGGAGCTGCTGGGTGTCTCTGATCTCAGGGAATGGACTAACTCAGTCTCTTCAAGGAAGATGAACACATTTATGTATTTAGATTTTTATCCTTAAGTAGGAATGCCTTCACAAATCAAAACACCCAAGTGTCTCTATCCCTCTACAAACATTACACTGAAAGATAGAAGGGAACTAGTTACTGTTCTTCATAACAATTTTATTTTCCAATAAACTCCAGGACAATAATATCCAGTATTTTATCAGTACCTTTTTCTCTCTGCATTAAGTAACAGCAACAAACAACCCCGAAAATATCAGATATAGTTATTCTCCTTCAGAGTATGTTGCATTACAGAGTTATATGAGTACTTTTCAAATACAGAAAACATGAATAGTTTGAGTACACGCTAACATGCATGAGCTGTTCAGTAAAACAATTATTTCACAAGTTATGAGTTAAGATCCTACGGCTTCTATTCATACAGGAAGTCATGCTAAACATACGTAAGTCCTCTGTCCTGGACATCAGACACCACCCATGGAGAACCAAGCTGTTGCTGAAATGAGCAACTGACAGCAAATATTGAGCAAAAAGGACATACCAGATTCAGGTCACTGCTACTGGAGAGAAGTTTAATATATGCACCACCACAGTCAATGCCTTTTTGAAAATTCACTTCGTATCTGGGCAAAGAGAAAGTGACAAAAACAATTCAAGTATCAGAAAAATACAAATTAACTGCTAATCTGCAGTTCTAATTATGAGTATATTAACACTGAGTATTTGTACCTGCTGCTGTCAAAACACTTCTACATAAGCAGTGTTTTATCTTACTAATAAACATTAAGTAAAATTCTAAAGGATTACTTACTGAACAATCAAAGGTTTATCATCAAAAACAAATGCTTTTGTTAGCATTGCTGATATTGCATGATACTTTGCCACTGATTTTAACACTAATCCTTTGTCTCCAGGCATTGCGTTCTCTTTCAGCTCTTCTACTGCCCATCTTCCTAAAACACACACACAAAGGCTCTGAAAAAATGTAGTCTGAAGTAAAGAAATCACAGTTGAAATCACCTTATTGAAAGCTAAGAATTAGCAACAAATAAAGACGAGTTGCCAAAGCAGGAAGAAATGCTGGCATCTGATGTCAAAGATGGTATTCCTTGTTCTCAAATTTACAAAAATCTCTAATACTGTAGATCTGTATCTTTTAGGTCGTGGTATCCTAGAATGGCTAGAGGAACAAAATATTTCTCCAGATTTTAGATTTACTTCTATCATCATCACATAAAAAATATCAGTCACAAAGCACTGTGCAAAGCTAAAGATCTGCATCACTACTTATTTTCTGCTTACACAGAATTAGAATCTCTGGAATCAAATCTAATCACAGGGTAGATGAAGTTCCCTCCTCCTCCCCAAAGTCTTTTCAAGAAAAGTCAATGCAGTTATCTTCACACTAATATACCCAATGAGCAACATTTCACATCTCAGTTTCAGGATAACAGTCATTATACTAACACTAACGTTTTTGACCTATGCCATCTAGACAGTCGAAGTTCTGTGTTATTTCTCAAAGAAATAGTAGCTATTTCTCAAAAAGCAACAGAACATCACAAACCAATAGTGGAGGTAAACATTCTAACTGCTTACCATCATATTTAGCAACGTTATCATCTGTATCTTCTTTCAGAGTTACAGACAACACCCACCTAAAACAAAAATTGTTCTGGTCATTGATCTAGCTATGCAAAGCTGTGTTATTTAACGAACAAAGGAAAAACAGCTTCTGCTTCTAGGCTGTGAATCTGTAATACTGGTATTGAGTCAGCATCATGGAACTGCGTGTGGTTCAAAGAACATGCAAAGAAAAATTAAAGGAGAGTAGTCTAATAAAGCATTTCAAAATATTTCCTAAAAATTTAAATAAATAGAGAATTATAAGTCTAAAATAATTAAATTCCAAAATTGTTTAATTCTGAATAAACTTCCGTTTTATATACTCAGTTTGGCAGAATGTAATATGCATAATGTTAAAAATGCACAGAAAATTCCAAGTTTAATACCTTCAATATGTTAAGAAAAGAAAAAGGAATCAGCCCAAAGGAATCTTAACTTCATCTGACAGTAACAGTACACATGAGTAGCAGAGGAGAAAAGGGAATGTTAAGTACTGCACACAGGAGATCCATCAGTGCAAACACACTCCGGATGCCCTCGATTCCATCAGCAAGGCAAACTTGGCTATCTTATTAAGGTTAACAAAAGATATGCACAGTCCCCACACAAAGTGTTCATTTGGAAAGGAAAAAAAAAAAAAAGAAAAGGGCAGTCCACTCTCATCTTCACATACAGTGGTTCTATCCGGAGCCATGCACAGCAATGTTTTAAGCCAACCGATGAACTCTTTATTGTATCAACCACAAGAATACATTCTAATCATTTATTCTGGAAAAAACTGTTTTCATTCATTCTGAACTATACTCTGCATGGAGTGATTCAGGGATGAATACTTCTCTCCTTGAATTGCAGTCACATTTGTCCTCTGTTAACAGAGGCGCTGGAAAAGCTTCACAGTATAAATACCAAACTAGATCCTTGGCCTATCAGGAGAGAGACCAGTGAGGATATAAAACATCTCTGTAAGTCATGTGAAAGATTTTCAAGGTCCATTCTCAAAAAAGCTACTGTTTTTACCTAGCCAATTTATATGTACTCTTTGCCCACTTTATGGAAGAAAGGCAGCATGCTTAATTTCTCATAAATCTTTCTTCCATACTCCTTAGTTTTATGTAAATTATGCATAGCTAGACCAAAAAACTCCAAGCATTGTAGCCAAAACTTTGAACATCAGATTTAGTAGGAAGAAAAACTAATCTTTGAACAGATCTCAAAAAAGCTAGAAACTTGGATAAATTATATCATTCAAGCACTCCCATTAAATCTTTGAATCTGTTAATCAAAATTTTCAGTGGTTCATTTGGTTGGTTTTTTAACAACCATTATCACCTCTTCTATTTAATAATTTTTTCTGTCATTTCAGGTGCTGCTTTTGCACTTAACATTCAGAATCGACACATACCTAAGATCATGTGGAAAGAAAGAGTTTGCTACTGAAATGTAATGGCACTTCTTCTCTCAGCTAGTTAAACCCAACTGGCTAAATCTTTATATTACTTTTCTTAATATCCACAAATCCAAAGTTTATTAAAAGCTTCCTTAAAATACACAGAAAAAAAGTAATGTATCTGAAATTTTAAGTGTCCACCTTAACATTATGATGTATTTGGAGCAAGCATTAATAGCCTTCCCAATTCTAATCCCTAGAAACATAATTTTTTATAAAGATAGTAGCAGAAACATACAAAATAAGTCCTGCCACTCTAAGTTAAACTGCTGAAAGTAGAAGTTTATCACTTTTAGGCATAAGCTTACCTAGACAATCCTTCATCAAAAGTTTCTGCAAAATACACTTCCCCAGTTGGCTTTGGAGTCTGGTACGCCACCTAAGAGATATGTACAGAAACATGTCCCAACATAAATTACAATTTTTCATTTGAAATGCACTCTTATATCTCCAGAAATAATCCACCCAGGCAGACCTACAGATTTTGTTCATTAGAAATACCTAGCAGCATAAAACCCCTTCTCCCCATCCACATTTCAACAGCTTGTGTGCATCCCTCCAATAGTGAGCAATTCCACATCTCTGAATTCGCTTCCTCTGTTCAAAGCTCATAACTAAAGCTTTGTTACATCTTACGTGAAACAAAACTCAAAAAATTCTTCTGAACTTGTACCAAATCTGCTTCCTCCCTCTTGCTTTCTTTCTTTCTATGTTTTCCATTCTTCTGTTTTTCCATCTCCTGCCCACATCTGTTTTGAAGTATAGCATACAGATTTTCTGGCAACAAAGACAGTGTCAAAAGGCAGCTGTGACTGATGAAGTCAAGAAACTGGTCTAAAGTCAAAGTCTCAGTGAGACCAAGGTGCTTCCCACCTACTTGTTTAGAAGTGGCATGTTAGGACTTGCAACAAAGGCTCTGTAGCTAGACTGAAGAGAAATCTTTTTTATGAGTATCGACCACAGGGAGGAGATTTTACATTTGGGCGTAAGAGATTCATTCATTAAGCTTGCCTGTATGTCAAATAAAGCAGTGAAAAACTCAGAGTGCTATATTTGAGACCCACTCCATTGGCAAATGCAGATTAACTTGCTCTAGTTACAACTATGCATCTTGTATTTAACCAGTTTGAACTAAAGACTTCTGGAATCTTACCTCTATAGAAGATTTATCTCGGTCAACATCAGCTTCTTGGGACTGCTTGTCAAAATTCTCCACTTCGACATCTGCATCCAGATTGTCTTCGTTTTCCATTCCTGCAGTCACTGAGCTCATTATCAGGACACCCAAGCACAGCCAGTCCCACTGGAAGTGCATCTTGGTTATCTGAAGAATTGGAAATTTTATATTTTAAATATAATCTCAAGGATATTATCAATACTTCAATATTTCAATTTTATCCCAGATTTTATCTAAAAGAGGGGAAAAAAATACCATTAAAATAAAGAAAAATAACTATCAGAAAGTGTTGCTTTATCTTAATTTGCATTTTTAATTTATTTTTTATTACTGAGCCCTGACTCAAACTCTTTTCCCTACAGTGCCTGTAGCCTGTTCCTTTACCTTTCCAAATCTAGCAAGAATATGACTGCAATACATACATATGCTTTTTTTAAGAACTAAGCAAGACTGCTCTTATTTTTCTCATCTGTAAACCATCTGAACAAGTAATTAAATGGAATCAGTTTCTACAATTCAGCAATAAGTAGCATCCCTTTCATTAGTAAAAATAAAACTATAATTCTATAAATAGAATGTATTATTATCCACTGCCAAAATTGCATTTGTATTTGCCCCTACTTCCAATGACTACATTTAGATGAGTGCAGAGTGTGTACTGGCTCCACCTGTAAGTGAAAAGTATAAGATGGTTTCAGAAAGTATTTTCTCTTTCAAAATTACTATCCAGTAATTTTGAAGTTTAAGTTAGGTAGAGCACGAGTTAAAGCTTAAATGCAAACACCTTCATAATTTCAGAGAAATCTGAAAATCTTTAATCTGTGTAAGTATCAATGTCAATAGCAGAAAACTGCCCCAGCCTCTCAATCTGATCTGGTGTGAAAAAGATTGTTGCCCCAGTATGTTTTCTTCACATCTGTAAGACATAAATCCAATTTTATGTTAGAGCATCCATTAGTTTAATGAAGTGCAGTGTCAAAAAATGCCCATGCAAGCTTTGTCAAATGTCTAGCAAAAAATGCTTTTTTCTGCAATTATTTTTGTCTGAATTTGGACACAGAAGGAAGACAGATTCTAGACACCTCTGCACAGGTATTTATCACTTGGTTCTTTCTAATTTCTATTCACAGTAAGCTTCAATAAATGCTAGTATTTGTTTTGCTATTGTAAGACACTTTCAAGCCTTGCATTACTTGTTCCACTACTAGTTATACCACATGCTCTGGTGCTAAGGTGCCTTTTGCACCTGAGGAAGCAGCCACCCTCTCAGTTACATCAGCACTCCTTCGACATTAATTTGTTTACCACTACAACTCTAAATATCACAGCAATTATAGATACTATCTTGTATTGAAAGTGTGAGTCCCTTTCTTTCTTCCTGGTTTTATCAAATTTGCTAAGCAATTCAAACACTGTAACTACACCAATAATTATTTCATCATTCATTTTTTACACCTGCAAGTTTTATCAAGGTACACATATAGAGATCAAACAGTATTTCTTTTAAGATCTATTAATTTAATATTAACTGCACTGATTATATTTAGAGCCAAAACACAGGATTATCATAAAGAATTGTTTCACACACTAGCACTATGTCAATACTAGGAAATAATCAAAAGTCTCTTTTTTTGGGACAAACATCTATCTTCCACAAAACTACATTAATCATATTACCATTCTGGTTTTTTCCCCAACATTTTTTGTGGGATTTTACAACCTTGCTTGAAAATGGTGAGTCTGTGGTTCCCTCTTTTCAGGGGATAAATTTCAAGAGTTATCTGCAAATTTTTACTAGTGTTTTGTATTTGACTTTTTGCAAAATTTTAGTTAAAAACTAGATATTGTTAATTCATATACCTTTCTAGCAGTTCCAGAACTTAAAATAATCTTGCCCTGAAGATTGAAAGTAATTGAGTTTATCACAGGTGAACATTTAACCTTGCAGTGTATTTTTGAATACCCTTGCCTGACAAGTATCAGTTTTACCAACCCCATTTTTCTTGTTCCTGAATCATCAATTAGGACAAGCAAAGAATTCCACATCAATACCTTCCAGACTCCTCAGCTCCTGGCTGAAGTGTCATACATTAACCAGATATCCGACTTGCATTTTTACAGCCTGCCTACCTTACCTTAGCTAGTTTGTCATGCAGATGGTCTCTGCTTCTCCTCAAGGCACAACTTTCTCTTCCAGTACATTTCAGGTGTGTTTGTGTATGATCCAAAATGCTTTTCACTAACAGAGCTGCAATCTGACTGTGATTAGCCCCATTCACTTCTGCTCCACACACAAACAAGGGCATCCATGAAGTCACACTAATGCTCCCCTTTCCAAACAGATCCCTTTCCAAAATTTCTGATGCTTTCACTTTGTTCCCACTGAATCTTATCCCTACTCCCTGATCCTACCTAGGACTTCCCTAATTCCCTTCAGCTTTCAATTATATCTCTCACTTCTTCCTTCAAGAAGAGAAGGCACATTTTAACCTTTGACCTTTTGATACACTTTTACAATAATCCCAGAAATGATGAAAATGTGTTATCAAGACCAAATATAGTTATCACTCAGCTGCCAGGTAGTTAATTTTAACTAACCCATGACATCTTTCATTTTTGTGAACTCTGCCACACTACAGCCTTAGAATATAAAATAAATCTTCCAGCTAAGCCAATGAGTTTCTGGTCTCAAAATAGAACTTCACACCACACATTTAATTATTTTTAAAACCTACTGAATTTTCCTAATTAACACATGAAGACCTATGAGAAACTTTTCTTACTCTGTTTTCAAGGTGGCAATGAAAACAAGCCAAAAGGATTCCTGATGTTAAAATTTCCTCAGCAGAACAAAGCAAATTAAAGTCTATGGTTCTCACAAACCCCAAACATATTTACTAGCAGTCTTATCGATGTATCCAAGTTCAGACCTGTAACTTGAAACACACATTTTGCATAGCTTGGTCACTTTTTACCATGGGTAGCTACAGCACTGCTACCCATCAAAGCATGCTCCAGGGACCAGCAACAGTGCTGCAACACCAGCAGAATATTGCACCTAAAGAAACAAGCTGCTTTTTCTGAGACACAGACTAGTATTTATAAGGGACAACAGCATAAGCTGAAAACATATTTTGAGTGGATATTAGAATTGTTTTCCCCATGAGGACAGGTAAGCATCACTACAGGCTGCCTAGTCTCAGTCTTTGGGGTTTTCCAAGACAATCCAGATAAAATCTCTGAGGAAGCTGATCAGTCTCAGGGGTGCCCCTGCTGCAAACAGCAGGTCAGGAGAGGCCTCCCGGTGTCCCTTCCACCTGAATGATTTGATTTTGGTTGCACGGTGCAAATGTGTCAACTTGTGTAGGTCTGGTCTTCTGCATATTGTACACATGCCATTAAGTTAGTGGCATAATTATTCCATTTGCTGCAGAATTAAGTAAGAGATCAGGATCTTTAAGACTGCTAACCTTTTTTTCAAACTTTGAATATAGTCATGACTTTTCCATGTAATTCTCAGAGTTCTGGATTCTCAAGCAGGAAAGGAATAAGACAGCCATTCTCACTCCAAAATCCAAAGCTTCTGCATCCAGTACCAACACATGGGCTTTTCATAGGGCCAAATATCAATTCCACCCAGGGCCACGAAGAGTGGATTTTTTCACACACCCCACGTTCCATCCATAACCAGAAGCTGCTTCATTCCTCCCCCATTCTGCTACATTGGCATCAACCTGACATAAGACAACATCCAGCAGTAACTGCTCCATGAAAAGCATGCAAGAATTCTTACGCAACTTTAAATTTTTGCTTTACTGGGTGTGAAAACTGTACTCCCTTCCTTTACCTGAGCTGTTAAGATGCTGGAATGGATGCCGAATGTGAAATTCAGCAGTGACTCCAGCCGCAATGCCGCACTCCTGCAGGTGCCTCGGGATATTTTGCTGCTACAGCGAGCTCGACTAAAATCCTTCAAGAAGACCTTATTTTCCAATTTTAAAACAGAGACGTTTGGCTCAAATGCCACGCGGTGCTGTCAGCAGCCAACACGAACGCACTTTTTGGGATCCCCGAAGGGAGAGCGCGGGCCAGGCGCGAGGCCGCGCTGCTCCCGCCGGGCCTCGCCTGAGCAAGGGGAGGAGTTCCCAGATCTCCCGCAGCTCCTTCACCAATTCCCCCATCCCACCCTCGGCACCCGCCGCCGCCGTGAGGAGAGCGGGGCGGAGCGGGGCGGGGCGGCCACCGCCGCCTCCTCTCGCCACACGGGATCCACACGCACCTCCCGCGGGGCTGGGCGGCCGCCGCTTCTCCCGGCCTGGTTACCAAGCACCGCGACGCCGCTCCTCCCACGGCGGGCGTGTAGCGGCGGCGGTTCCGGCGGCGCTGCGCGGCCCGCGGCGGGCGGTTGGCGGTGGTTACCGGCGGCGGTCCCGGCGCTGCCCGGCCCGCGGGGGGCGGTTACCGGCGGCGGGAGCCGGAGCGGGGCCCGGCCGCTCGTCCCGGCGCATCCCCGGCCGCGCACGCGCACAGCGCCCCCGCCGCTCCCGGCGATGCGGGAGCAGGTGCCGCAGCTCGTGCCGCGCCGCGCCGGCCAATCAGAGCGCAGCGCGCGCGGCCCGGTGCGTGTGTGGGAGCGGGTGATGGGCAGCGAGCTCCGCCAATCGTAGGTGGCCGGCGTGAGGCCACAGCCAATAGTAGCTCGGCCCGCGGCTGTCGGCCCGCCCTGCGCGGGTGCCTCAGCCAATCAGCATTGGCGCCGTTGGGCGCTATGCTGGTATGGCGGGCGGGACGAGGCCCAGATCCCTGCCTCACACACCTTCGGAACTTTCCAACCTGCGACCTCCAATGAATGAAACCCTTCGCTACAGCTGGACACTCGCCCTGACACTTACACGTGCTGCGAAATAAAAACGCTTTAAATAAAAAGCCGAGTTAATAGCTGCCTTCTGTACCGAACACAAATGTTGGCATGCCCCTTTCAAAAGGCCTAAGAAGATTTAAGACGAGAATGGTGACACACCAGAGAATTGAATAACTGCGCTCCGGTGAAAATCAAAATTGTTTGAATAAAACATTAATATTGAACTGTTGAAAGTTGTATATTTCTTAACTAACTTCTGAGTAGCTGCTTTAATTAATTGTAAGCAATGCCTGATTTTACCAAGAACTAGTTATCTTCACAGATTCTTACTGTGATCCTTAAATGAGCGAAACCCTAAGTTTGCTAAAACTAACAATAAATAAATAAAGAGCCAAAGGGAACTAAAGATTGGAGAACTGGGATCTAAAGTTTGTGTCCCTTTAAGGATATTGAAGTAACCAGAAGATAGAGAGGGGATTAATGCCTGAAAAGTTGAGGACATCCCATCTGAGAAAAAGATGATAAAAGGACTAGAAGAACGTGGACCAAATTAACATGAAGAGCATGAAATCAATAACCAATAGAGGATAGGATACTAATTAATGAAGAGAATTTTGTAACTTGGAACCAATGAGCATTCATTCCTTTCTTTGGTAAAAAAGCATAAATAAGTGAAAAAGTTCTGTGTCTGTGCCGTCACAGAGGCTGAAACTGTGATGTGCACACAGCTCTTGGCCAAGAATAAAGTACGTAATGCCTTGCTCCCTAACAATAAAAAGACAGGTGTGGAGGGAGTTTTATTTTTCCCGATGTTTTCAGAGGGTTTTGCTAATGGAACTAGCTTGAAAATGGTGGTTTCTTACCACACAGAAATTAAACATTAATAAGTACATGTACAGTGAGCATGAGGTAGACCTTACTTTTGAGACTTATGTTTAAAACCACATGAAATTACGTAAATTTCCCACTCAGTGAGCCTGGTGATCTGGTTTGTAATCTGAAACTCTTCCCAGAGGTTTTTTTTCGCTTATGGTTTAGCACCTTTGGTTTTGTAAGTTACAATCACAATTGCCTGACTTCAAAACCAGCCACTCATAAAGTTGGAGGAAATTCCTCATTCCCTGGACCTGAAGCCTTGCTATGGGAAGGTGTTCTGTAACCACTCCTCGTGAGCAAACCCAGTTAATTCACTTGCCAGTGGTGGCTGTTGCCAAGGACACATGGAAATGTTTGTTGCTGAAGTATTCTTCCACTAAACTCCCTTCTTGTAAACCTCCTGGGGCTGGAATACTTGCTTTTCTGCTATTGCTTCTTCTGCCAAAATCCAGAATTCCTCTTAGGAGGTTCCTTTGGTTTTACAGTGGAGCTGTGGTTCTGTAGACTTGTGCAAGAAACCTCTGCTCTTGTGAAAGCACAGGAAAAATTAATGGTTCTTGTGAAGCATTAATCATTTACAACATCAACTAAAACCTCATGTACATCAGAGTGATGGGAAGGCTATTCTGTGATTGCCACAGTTATGTAAAATATGTAAAAAACAGAAACAAGGAATGAAGCACCAAACTGGCAGCATAGAATGAAAAATTTCTTTTAAAAATATATATTTTTTAAATTCAGTAATTTCCTAATACAGTTTCAAATATTCTGATGAGTTTCTGATGAACTTGAAAGTACGGTTCAACAACTAGAGAGAAATCTCACTTCAAAAAATTTATCATTTTAGTATATTCTCTGTTTTCACTGATTTAACTAATTGCTCTGGAATTTTATCCTGAGTGACACTGCCCTGTAACAAGTGAGTGTAGGGCACCCTGAATGCAGACACTACTCCCAACAGTGAACCTGCTGCAGTGAAAGCAATGGCAAAATCAGGTTTTATGTTTTCACTGTGAGTGCTGAGGGACAAAGGTGTCTCCCAATATACCTCTAAGCATGCTGGATTACTGCACTAATTCTCAACAGGCATTAAACTCCTAACCTAATGAAGGCTGCAGTATTTGGTCCACTATACGTATGCACATATATCTACATGCACATATATATAGCACCACAGTCTATAAACAATCCTGTACATAAAAGTCTAAATAAATAAAGTAAAAGAAGTAAACAGTAAACCTCTAAGCAGTATTATCAAAATATTACTAGACGTTGTCTTTGAAAAAAAACACTCTTCTGAACTGTTTTAATGTTAAAAAATTAATTCCATCTCATTCTAAATGAAAAACATTGGCATTGGGAATACAACTCTACATTAATGTAACCCATTCAATACAAATCCACATATTGCAGTTTATTTCCTGTGTCAGGATGCAATGCCTGTGAAGGGGAGTGAGGGTGCAGTCGTGCTTCACATGCTGAGGAAGTGATACCAGAATTCTGCCCATTAACAGGTAGATGTCCAAGGTAGATTGTCATTTCCCAAAAGCTTTCCAAATGAGAGTACTGTGGTTTACTTTTTATTTTCAAATTTATGTTGAATTTGAATTTGTGACAAAGATTGAAATACAAGTACACGCTGATCATCTAGTTCTAGGATCCAAAATTTTATTTAAATAGATTTTCTTTCTACAAAAATATAGTTACATATAATACCCTTATTTTTTGTAATTCATTCAATGCACAATTCACTGGGAAGTTTTAGAATCTTCCAAAAATATCTGTTTAAGTTTCAAGTTATTAAAATGGTAATTTGTAGGCACTTCTCATTTAAAAAAATATTTAACATAACTTATGCTACATTAAGGCTGAAACGCATTTATATTAAGCTTGAGATCAATTTTCACAACATTAAGTTGTTCCTGTGAACTACTTTAAATAGTTGCAATGAATATTGACAACTTTTCCTTCAATTCCAATTCCTGAACAAAATTGACCAATGTTTTTAATGAAGCTGAAATGCTGTGTCCTTAATACTTTTCAAAGATGTCTGTATTTTTATTTCTGGTGAAACTTTTATACCTTTATTCTTTAGTCCCTGAGGCAGGCTGTAATTCCTTATCAATTGTTTATAATAATATCTATTTAATGTTGCCAACCAAGGTGAGATTTTTATCTATGACATGTTATTCAAGAACATTTTATAGAAATTACTAACATGCTTTTCATACACTTCATCATATAAAGACCTAAGATTTATCTCAACTCTTTACTAATACAGGGTATTAATAATTAAATGGGTATGGAATTATCTTTTGACCCAGTCTTTTTTTTTTTTTCTGTTGTAGCCAGTCTTGTTTTCAAGCAATATATAACAAGTGACACAGCAAAATTGTACTTTTTTTTCAGTTTTCAGATGTCTTGATGAATACCTGGAAAAAACCAAAATGTGTTATTTTCTAAAATCTGCAGGATCTTTGCCTATGACATTAGTTTTTTCCTTCTTCCAGCTATGGCTAGGGTTTAAGGCTGGGCTGTAGTGATTCTCTTCCGTGACTTCTGCTGAGTATTTTTTACTTATGGACTTACTGACATTTAAACACTTGGGAAAAACTTGGAAGAATTAAAAAATCAGGGGTTCATCTGAAAATGCTGACATAATGTAATTAATATCTAAGATGGTGACTGAAAAGAGCTTTGTTTGTCAAAACCCAAGTCCTAGCAACTACAGTTACAGCATGGCAAAACTGGAGAATCATTCCATTTGAGCATTTCCAGCACTTTCAATGAAGTACATTTAACTTCCCTCCTGAAAATAATTAATATAATTCTTCACTTGCGTTTTTCCACACAAAATCCTATTTAAAATTCAATAAGATGAATGATTAACAATACTATATGATCGGAAGAACCAAAACTCATTTAATAATGAACAATAAATCTTTTACTGCTATGCTTACCTCACTCAGTATTGCCCAGACTGGAGAATCAGAAGTGACTGATAAACGAATAGCCTGTATTCTTCCTATTGACTGATTGATGCTGCCTTCTGCAATGCCATTTTCAAAAGCCCCTTAATAAAAAAAACCCCACAAGACCCATATGAACATTTATTAGAATAAAATACACTTCCAAGCAAACTTGTGAAAAAGCTCTAAATTACAAACTGTAAAGTAAATACAGGAATAGATTAGGGAAAAATGTGTTTTGGAAAAGACTCCAAGAGTTGAAAAAAGGACAAGGAGAGATCAGTCAGTCACAAACTACTGTCACGGGCAAGTCAGACTTGACTTGGGGGAAAAAAAAAATATTCATATCAGACTAGGGTAATAAGAAATCAAACCAAATATTATGAACACTCCCTTCTTGGGCTAAACTTTACTCTTGGTTTTCTATACCTCCTTACCCCCAGGTGTGCAGGGGGACAGGGAATGCGGGTCATGGTCAGTTTATCAGAGAGTTAATGAAATCCTTAAGAGCAGAAACATTTTATATGTAGGAACAAAATTTCTGGTTTTGAAGTGACAATGAACAATTTACCTATTTTTAAATATCCGTCTTTGGTTGCTGGGTAGTTAAATTTACTTCCATTAGCAACCAATCCTTTTCTTAGTGTTTCCTGTAAAAAATAAAATAATATTTCAAGAAGTATTTTCTAGGGTATGGCATTTTATGCTGGATATAATTCTGAAAATAAAATATGATTTAAATGAGAGACTTACATCAGCTGGTAACACTTCCACAGTAGTGTTAAACAGTTTATCACCAGGATGCTCCATATTTCCACTTTTGAACAAGTACCTGATGATAAAGGTGTATTATTTCCAGGTATTTATACTTTAGAAGAGTTCTAAGGAATTCTTTCCAGTTTTGAAGGAAAGTTTCAGATAGCTTTTCTTATTTTTGGGCTATAGAGAACAGAAATAGGCCTTAAAACTATAAACCAAGCCATAACATAGCATTTTTATTTTAAATAGAATAAATATTTAATCATCTTTCTCTGGGACCACAAATGTAAGTGTTCCCCCTTTTTAAATGGCTAAGGAAAATTTGCCCTCTGATCTGTTCCTATAATTGTAAGACTGAAGTGGAATGGGCTTCTGGAAGGTGAGTGACAGCAAAAAAATGTATTTCTACTAGGCCATATACTAAATACCAGGAGAATTCCCCTTTTTTTCATCAATACTGGTCAACGCAGGTGCTTCTAAACAATTTCTTTTATAGCCAATAAGCAAGAGCATTGACCAAACAAGAACTCAAGCAAAACCATCTGAAAATAAAAATCCCTCTTTGGTTTTTAGGGTTTTAGATCCGAAAAGAACTAAGATAATTTAAACCATCAAACTCTCTCCTCTAATATAAAATATTCAAGGCTTAAAACCACCAAATATTATAGGATTAACTGTACATTTTTACAGACTAGCAACATAATGGGGCTGGGATTGATGCCTTAAGTTTAAGCTTTTATACTTTCCAGATTCCGTACTGCATTAGTATGTAACTCTGAACTTCATATGAAGTGTCAGCAAGCTCTCTTCACAGTTTAGTTGGACAAAACAATCCATTTCCAGCCCAAGAATCAAGGACAGCATTGCAGCTTCAGGCCCCAAAACTGCAAACAACAGCGAATTGAGGAGAGCAATCTGGGAGGATGAGACTTCATAACCTGAAGCTGTAATTGGACAATTAACCCCAATATGTCAATAGACCAGAACTTATAAAAGTGTCAAAACTTGTGACTCAGAGTACATCTTGGGTGTAGCCTTGGCTGGGCTCTTGTACTGCCCAAGGTGTATCCTCTGAAGGCTTTTTAAATCAATACCTGCTTTACTCCTTTAACACTGTCTAGCCTGTGTTCTAGGTAGCCTCTCAAGGCATCAGTCACTGGACAATACCATATGTAAGTTAGCTCCATGCAATGCAGCTTCCCAGTAATAGGAACATGCAAAACCACAGCCTACCCACATTTCATTAAGCATTAATCAGCTAATTAATACAGAACACCGGTGTTTATTGTAACATCAGTCATTCACTGCAGCTCACTAGATGGAGACAGACTTGACATCATGCAAGCAGCCTTTCTGGTGGCAGCTACACAAATAAAGCTTTCACTGACACCCTTGATGAAATTCATCAGTTAAAAACAAATTCCTGTGAGAATTATCATAAGAGAGTATAGAATACTTACCTGAAGGAAAAAAAGGATAAAAGGAAAAAAAATTAAGCAGCTCTCTAGTTACCAGTGAAGAAATGTATTTCAGGAGGGTAGTTCAAGAAGAAGAACAGTAAAAGAGCAAATCTTGGATTTTTTGTCAGTAAAAAGATTTATGCAAACAGTTGAGCACTGATTTGTAGGTTTCCATGTTCCATATAATGTAATACTTACTTTTCAACTTCTAGTGGATTTAAAAATGTGAACCTGATGTAGTCACCTGCCACTGGAGCTGAAGCCCAGAAACAGTCTTGTCCTTTATAAACTTTTTCCAACGTATATTGCTGGTATATTCTTAGGCTTGTATCCACTTTTGCAGGTGGATTATTATGTGCTTTATGTAGCAGATTTTTTCCAAAATCTTTATCCTGTTGATGCAAAGAAATATAATTTCCCTCATACAAGGAAATAAAAAGGTGCATTGATATCTGTAATTACTGCAGGAAGCTATTCCAGAAAATAATCACCTCAAAAATATACAAAAATATACAATCAATTTAATAGATATGAGATATTAATGTCAGTGTAATCACTGATGTGGTCTTTGAAACTCATTTGAGAAATAAGTCAGAACACAAGCATATAATGCAAAAATATGGCATTAATTTCTTTTTCTTACTTTCAAATTCTGTATCTTCCCAACCAATGATGAATAAATCCCCATATGCTGAAAGAGAGATGGCTTAGCACGGATACGTAACTTTGACTTTTCCATTTCACAGTGTGTCTGGAAAGAAAGTAAAAGGGAGTGAAGAATTACTTAACCAAGGAGAGACAAACTATGTTCCATAAGGCAATTTCATTATGTGGTTAAGGGTGTGGGTCATGATTTTTTATCCATATTTAAATGAGTAATCCTTTAACAGTCATCTTATCTCACATTTCTAGACCAAAACTCAGAGTTCCACTTACATTGTTATTTAGATTTGAAGGCTCAACCTCCAGTAATTCAGGGATTTCTGTAGAGTAAGTGATGAATCACATCTCAGGGTGATAAAAATGGGCTCAAATCTGAAACGGATTGATTTCTTAGCTGTTTCTGGCAAATGTTATTTTAACTCTTAGCCTTGTCATATCATTCTAATTAAACTATGTTGACCAAAATTGACCTTCTTAACATAGATTCTGAGTACATTTCAATCTTCATAATTTTGCCTCTTTCTGTTGTGTTTGGGAGGCTTTTAATGTATTGTAAGTGATGGATCTTTTATAGCATAATTAGATAGAACCCTTAAATACTGAGTTTCAACCACAATTTTCGAGTTTACTACACCTGAGACATGACATATATCAAGGAATAAAATAATTGTAATTAGTACTAAATTTTGGAGTTTCTTGATCTTTGAATGATAGCAAACTACTTCTTTAAATGTAACTTTTTTCTTTGCATATATAGGACATTGTAGTTTGATACAATTAAACAAACTCGCCAAAGTAATTAATATGTCAATGAAGCGTAATGGCAAGGAACAAAGCAAAGAGCTAAAATGAGACTCCCTGGGTTGTACTCTTGGTGCTGCCACAGAATTATTATATGGGTTTGGAAGATCATTTAACTTTTCTGTATCCCTCATACCTTAAAATTTGAGAGGATAATGTGTTTACCTCTTCCATCAAGTGCTTTCAGTTCTATAAAAGAAAAATGTTACATTAACTATATCAATGCTTTCTAAAGCCAGAAATTATTAAAGCTTCTTAAAGCTGGCTTAAAACCATCAAAACTCAAAAGGGATTTATGGTTTCCACAGGAGTACTAATTAAAAGTTCAAAACACCCTGGAAAGCTGTTTTAAAAACTAAGCATTTTTATTTTTGTCCACAGCAGATGTTCAGCAAAACAATGTAAAACCACAAAACATTGTGTGCAAATTGATTTACTGGCAGCTGTTTCTCTGAAAGGCACACTATGTTTCAGAAGAAATCATGTTAAGAAAATAAATTTGTGATCTATTTACTGACAGGGTTTGCAATTCATCCCCTGCAATAATGCAGGCTCTAGAATGTCTTGTTTTATGTTATAGCAGCACTACTAAAAGAGCAGCTTCTGGCAGCAGCTGAGAATAATCAGTGGCATGAGGCTGGTGTAGTCATTTCTGCAGAAACTGAGATAAGGCTGCTTGTTGAGTCAGGCTTCCACCCTTGCAGCCTGTAATTCCCACTGCACCTGATAGTCCCAGGCCACTGCACAAAAACACACAATACTTGGGTTCAGAGTGAGCTGTAAAGATCATCTTGTTCTGACTCCCCTGCCATGGACAGGCTCCCACTGAGCCAGGCTGCTCACTGCATCCAGCCTGGTCAGACACTGGATGTGGCATCTACACCTTTCCTGTGCCAGTGACTCACCACCCTAACCATAAAAAATGTTTTCCTTATATCCAATCTAAACACATCTTTTTCAGTTTAGAACTGCCTTGTCTTGTCACAACACATAAAAAGACTTTCTCCCTCTTTTGCACAAGCTGCCTTTAGGCACTGGAAGATGCTGCATGGTCTCCCCTAAGCTTTCTCTTCTTCAATCTGAAAAGCTCTGACTCTTTCAGCCTGTCTCCAGCCCTCTGACCATTTCTGGAACCATTTCTCCACCTGCTCTAACAGGTCCACTCCTTTTTTTTTTGTACTGGGGAACCCAGCAGTGAGTGATGGTTCGTAGGAGGCAAACATGACAAAGTTTCTGAACCAGGCAGAGATCTGATGGCTCTGATCATCACAAACTGTTTTCCAACTTGGTGAGCAGATGTAGCTGAACCTTGATATGTTAATTGTCAGTCCAGGCTGGAAACGGACAAAGTTGAGAAGTGGGCCCATGGGAATCTCATGAAGTTTAACAAGACCAAGTGCAAGGTGCTGCACTCAGCTCAGAGCAACCTCCAATATCAATCCACCTGGGGGATGAGCAGATGGAGAGAGTGTGAGGAGTTGTCAGCTTGCCTTCTCTGGTGCCTGTAGGAAAGTTCACTGCTTTAACGTGTGAAATAGAGAAGTTACTACAGCTGGGATTCCCCAGCCTTCTCCAATTTCTGCATTCTCATGAATAGTCCCAGCAGGTCATACCACTGGTCATTTCCACCCAAGGGCCATGTGAGATCTGATATCTCTCAGTAGGTTTTTGCTACCTACAGCAATTGAAATTGCAAATGCAGAAGTGAAACTCAGGACAAACTTATGGACACCACTGCTGTGGTTTGGTCTGAACAGACTTCCAGGAGCTGCCTGCCTGCCTTCTGAGAACACAGCTTTATTTTAGGTAGGAATCAGGTCTTAGAAGATGGAACAACCATAAATAAAGCATTTCATCTATTGGATGGAAGTTGGCACATGGTAGATCTAGAATGGTGATGTCAACATAACAGCATCTGATTTATAATCTGTTTTCACAGGCAGGAAAGAACTTAAATTAGTTTATTGAGGCTCACTCCTACTCCTATGAGCTGGCATAACCCATAAAGCAAGATTTAAAAGCTTGCTCCTATCAGTATGAAGTGGGTCTGGAGACTGCAGTCTAAAAGCAGGGACCTTCTGCTATCTCCAGAAGTCACTTATGGTACAGGGTAAAACTTGAAGCTTGTTTGTTCCAGTCCCCTTAATCTCCTGCTCTGCACAAGTTCTGTCTGTTTCTTCTTGCTCCTTTATCAACATAACAGTAACGTGCAAATCCTGGAGCAGGAACTGGCTCCTGAACCCTAAAACCCAAGAAGGAGCAGAAACTCTGGTCAGTCCAAAATAAGTGCAGTTTGAGAGACTCATATTCCACTTTTTGAAAATAAATTTTGCCACTGAGAGTGTCTGAAAATTATTTATGTTCATAAATAAACTCAGTTATACTTACTGCATCCTTTTCTGGATTGCACACTTTAACCCAGAGCAGGTGGTCTATAAGCCAGTCTATGGGCTTATCCTTATAGAACATGAGGAAAAATTCCACTATGAGTGGTAAGTCTTCTGATTTAAACAATTTTCCTGAAATCAAGACAAAAAGTTATATTTTTATTGCTATGCAAGAATCACCAGCTTTGTGCTTAAATGCAATTTATTTAAATAAATGTTTAAGTATCACACCAGCCTGGTACACATGAATGTAATTATGATATTTAATGAAAAACTTCACACAGAATCTAGCTTTGAAGAGTTGTTGATCATCCAGTCCTATGATATGGGATGCATATTCTCTTCCACAAAGACAAAGAAGTCAAGGAAGTTTTGGGGTTTTTAAAATAGATTTTTCAAATTCCGTTCTTGAAAAGAGACCGACACATTACAGGGGTACATAGTTCTCTGAGGTGGAACAATTTCCTCCTTATGGGCACTCGATTATATCTTCTATGCTGAAGAGCCTCTGTATTAAAAAGACAGTTTTAAAGAGAGCAAAAAGTAAACTACTTTCAGCGGGATGTTTCCTGAAAAACTGAGGCAGTTTTGATATGCAAGTCCTTGCATGCTCTGAGATGTAATTCTGAATGAGACCTCTTTGATGTACAGCTCCAAATGCAGTTAATCCTGCTGAGGTCTTAATACTTACCAATAAATCCAAGTTGTGAGAACTCGAGAACCATCCAATCTTGGGACTGTTGAGCAGCAAAGCTTTTTATACTTTCAATAAAATCAGGTTTGGCTATAATATCATCTTCCAGCTGGAGGGGAAAAGTGCAACAGAAAAAGAGAAGGCAAGCAGTGACTTTATTGCTTGCAGAAGGGGTGGTGACATTGCCACATGCAAATGAAAACTGTTACTGCTGTACTGCATGTACTGAAGCTGTGCCAAACTACAGTGGATTGCTGTTTAGTTTCTACATATATCTCTGGTTTAGTGTCACTCATTAAGTAATTATCTACAGGAGTGACCATAACACCATGAATGCTTCCCTCTTTTTTGATGGAGGAGGACTCTCTGCCCTAAAGAGATCTCTCTTAGAAGAAAACATTAAGTAAAAAGACAAGAAGGAATACAACAAACAGTTTGTTCTTAAGTTGTATAAGCACTGATAAGCAACAGGAGCAAACTTCTGAAATGAAAGGTGTCCAAAAGCTCTGGCAGCCTGGGCAGACTTTGTCATTCATACAAGGTGACTGAGAAAGACTGTAGGTGATTACTGAGATGCCAGCAAGTTGTCCCAGGGAATACTTCTAATGAAGGGCTGTGTTCTGTGAATCACACTGAAGGACAGGAATACAGAGAGCTTTCTTGTAGATGCTGTAAAGGCCAGCACACAGTGCAGCAGTAGAGCCAGATAAAGGGTATTTGGAAGAGGAGACTGACATCCATCAAGAAAATGGGAAAGGCATTGGCTTTGTTTTTGCTTGGCTTTCAGATAGAACTGGGCATTGAAAAAATCAGAAGCTGTTCCTGCTACTAAAGCTGAAGATTATGAATCAGACAAGGAGGTTGGAGGCAATGACACAAAGGAAATAAATGTATTCCAGAAATAATTCAGGAGCAGGTAATTCATGGTTTGGATTCAGTATGGGTGTGAAAACACAGGAAGAGGAGGCTAAGACTTCAGGAAAATATTGCTGGGATGTAGTGTAATCATACAGTAATTTATTCTAACTGGTGTACTTTACTGGCCCTGCTGCATGTCTGGTTGTGCTGTAACCAGCTTCAGAAAGCTAAATAGCTAGAAAATTAATCCTTTGAGGGGGAAAAAACCAAACAAACAAAACATGATTTCCTGCTGCTTTTATGTCTTCAACAGATGCAGCAGAGTCATTACCAAGAGCTTGAGAGATCAGGCCCACAGGTTTTAGCTGAATTTGGGCATCACTGCAAGCAGAGGGCTGGCTGACAAGAAAGGTATTGGCAACAGTGAACCCGGGAGTAAGTAGAATAAAATTAGAGGAGATTACGAGAGCTGTTTTGACCCTGAAAGCTTTTGCTGATGGCAAGATAAAAAACCAGACAGACAAACCGATAAGATGAATGCTTCTTAACAGATTCTGAGGTCTGGGGATTGAGTTAAGTTGACAGTTATGCAGAAGAGAATAACAACAAAAAAACCTCAAATGTCAATTTACAAGAAATCTGGCCTAAAATTAAATTACCTTAGAGCAATATGTAAAGGGAGAACAGCAAAGAATCAAAGAAGGTTTTAGAGAATCCTTAACAAGAAATTGAGGGGCACCAAAAAAGGATGAAAAGCAGACTGGAGTATCTAAAAAACCTAGGGAGGTCAACATATCAAGAAACACCACAGAAAAGTATGCAAAACCAGTGAAGATTAAAAGCAGAGAGGCTGTGATGCAAAGTGACTGTGAATGGGGTTATGAACAGAAAGTAATTTTGAAGTCTGAGGTGGTTTTTCCTGAAGCTGACAGTGATTATTAGAGGATGCAGTTTGATACCCCATGTGGCACAAGCCATTAAATTTATTTAACCCTGTAACTTGTGTTCAACTAAAATACATATTTTTGGATAACATCTCCCATTGCTTAGTATCATTTATTTCAGTATGATATACAACATTTTATTACCCTGAATGTTTAATACTTTGCAGCCAAATCCTAATTAGTTTTTCTGCATTCAGCTAACAGCCACTTGTTTTTTCCTCTGCTCCTATCTACTAAAGGAAGTTGTGCAGCTGCACACAGCTGGGCCAGGAAGATATGAACTGCCTAGTCCACTTGCCCCATTGCCAGGGGAAGGCCAGCAAAAGACAGAATCACAGCTAACTTCATTCAGCAGTGCTTTTGAATGAAAAAATATACATCCACTACAGCAAGACTATGAAAATTGCCTGCATGATACATAACAAATGGGTTTCCATTTTTCTTATGCGGGTTGTCTAAGAGAAGTAAAAACAAAGTAATAACAAAAAAGTGGAATAATACAATGAAAGTTTAGGCATCAGACAGGAAGTTTTGTCTCACTGACAATTAATATGTGGAAACTGTGGAGCTCCCTTTAAGATGTCTACCAAATCCATATAAAGACTCCTAGTGAACTCACTGAGCTATTGCTCAGGTTTTAAATCCATTAGAGAAGTGCTGCTGGCAATGTATATTCCTAGTGTATATATAAATATACAATATAAATACACAAAGCTTTCCCAGCCTCCATGTAAGATAAAAAAATCATAACAGTAGTTAAGATAACTACTACAAGTTCAGTTAGAGCTTGATAATAGATTTTAACTGAAGAAACTAAGATTTATTTAATGGTTTGTTTTGCTTCATCTCAGTGCTAACAGAAAACACAAAGTGCTGTATCTGTATTTTTCAGATTTGAAATTTTTGATTCCTTCAGTGAACTAAGTCTATATGGACAAAAATAACAAATGCATGTCCTCACTATTAGGCTGGGATTGGATTGCCTGCTTTTATGGCTGTGTTATGATCCCATTATTGTAAGTGCTTCAGGGGTCTGTGGTGAATGCCAGGAGGTTTAGTGAAAGTGGAAACAAGGACCTCCAAGTTCTCCCAGGGAAAAAAGAAAGAAAAGACGCAGCAAATTACAAGTTTTTACTTCAAGTAGCAAAGTTGATCAGTGGGTAATCAGTGGGTAAGGTTCATCCCCAATGTAAGCCTGTTAGCTTCAATGGACTTCATAAAACTACTTAAATTCTGGTTCAGCAGTATCCTATAACAAGTTTTTATTCAGCAAGGATCTTATCTGACTCATGACATCAACTGCTCTGTAGACGTCAAGATGTGTGTGCTTATCTTCAAGGTTTGGGAGTTAGCATCAGCCACTCAATCAACACTATTCCTGACTAAACTCCATAAAAATCTAACCTAGCTCAAGTTTTGTTTAAGATTACAGAAGTAAATCTTGTACCAGGCTAAGGAAAAGTAGTTTTATATTGTTTGCTTTCCTTTAATACAAGGCTTCTAAATAGAAGGAGGACATAACTAAGCTTATGGCAGCAAGTGTTCATTCTTTCCACCTGCACTCTACAGAACAGTTTTTGGGCAGAGCAGCATCTGTGCTACAGGAGCAGCTGCAGGCTGGACATACAAACAGAAGAACAGGATATAGTAGCAACAGTATGAAGAATGATATGAGGAAATAGAGTTTGTTTTTGAGAAAATTCCAAAAGCAGACGTAACTCCCACCAGACCACCACCATCCACGCTTTGTTCTTAATAACACAGTTCAGTCATTATATAATGTCTCAGATAAGAAAACATATGTTCTCAAATGCCTTTAGAAATACAAATACATAAGTAAGCACTTGTGGTACAAACATGAATGCTTGGAGAACTTGGTAACAGGAAGGGACACCAAGTGTCTGGCAGCATCTTAACATTTCACTTCACTGGGTTTCCTACACCTTGATGCTCTAGCACACTCATTAACTTGGATAATGTTGTTAAAAATATACTAAATCCTCAGGAAAATACTTCATTTTCCATTAAACCATAATTGTTCAAAACATAGCATTTTTGTTTGTCCACCAGCATCCTGAGCACCTAAGCCAAATTTGAGAAAAGAGCATTAAGTAGCCCAGCTCAAATGTGATTTTGTTGAATCCTGAGAAAAACTTTAGGAGATGCCAGGTCCTGCAGTCTTCTGGGATTCCTGTGATGTCCTCATAGAATACAGACTCTAAGGCAAAATGCTCTTCTGAGCTCTTTAAAAATTGTTGATATTATTGAGCCACATGAAATTTTACAGACCTGTTCCATGATTGAACAGCTCCTATAAATTTTAGAATCTCTGGTGTTGAATAACATTTTTATGAAGTGCAAATCAGCAAAAATCTAGAATGATGATTAAAGCTAAGCCTAAATGCATGGAGATATCCTTACAAGCTAATACAAAATCTTTTGGAGAATTAAGGATCTGTGCCAAATTGTAGCTGACCTTATCTCTTATCACTCTACTGGTGTTTCCCTGCCTGAAATATTTCACTTCATTGTCATCTGGGCTATAATCTGGACCTATCACCACTATTTTTTCTGGCTGCAGTAAGTAAAAAGATATTAAACCCTGACTTTCTTAGCCTAATCAACCTCATAAATGACAGGAAGGTAGAGATGGTTTTAATCAAATAGTACTGCAAGATGTATATAAATACAGAAATATGTGGATGCTTGTAAAAAGCACAGGCAAAATACAGAGAAAATGACAACAGACTGCTGGTTTTATTGAGGCCTTTGAAACCAATTAAAATTGCCAAAGCTAATAATCAGTACAGAGGTATTGCTGCTACTTAATGATAATATGGACATACCTGTAAATAAAATGTTCCCTTAGGTTGAGCATATAGCATTAAAAAGCTATAATCCAAATTCTGTTTAGTTCTCCACCTAAACATAAGCAGCAAATTCTGATAAGCTTTTTGAGGGGGTTGTAAGAGTTATTTCTATAATAAGAGAACTTATAATGCTGTGCATTTTTTGTCTCTACAGTAAAATTTTAAGGTTGAGTACTTCTAAGTGCACAAATATTCCTCTACAATCAATGTAAACATTTGTAAATAATTTTACTTTCCTATAAAAGTTAATAGTAAATAAACAAATTGAACTCTGTCAATGGAGCTTGAAACAAAATGTCTAACAAGTTATTAATGTCAAATGACTTAAAAGATTCTACTCATTTTATGAAGTTGATGGTTTTACATAAGATGGTTTTACAGCATGAGAGCAGGTTCATAACCTTAATTTTCAGGTTTAACTATAAACACATATTTTGTACAGTCTCTCATTTTACCAGAGGATGATATTGATGTTTGATAACCGAGACTGTAAGACCACAGAGTATTTATCAGTATTTAATTAACATAGAAGTATAACTGATTCAAATCTAATAACTAAAACTAAATTATAAATATGTAAACCTGTTTATGGTTTATGGTATGAACAGATAAGGTTTATCTATAAAGCCAATATACATACATAAATATACACATGCATAAATATACTAGCTGATTTCCTCCAGTCTAAACTCTCAGTACTTCAACTCTCTTGCTGTGTTATTGCCATGGCTTCTGATAAATTAGTTATTGTTGATTGAAAGAAAATTACTTTCCTTCAATGAATAAATTTTTTTCAGGTTATGATCTGTCATACTGAATTTGGGGCATGTGAGTGAATGCAATCACCATTAAGGATGTATTAACAGTAGATAAAAAGTCAATGAACACCAAAAATTAGGCCATTAATTAAACCCACAGTCATTAGCAAGAGGGCCACATGGGGATTCCTCTGTGTGTTCACAAAGACTGTCCCTCATCAGTTACATTACAGAGTTCTCTATTTTTTTCCTTTATGACCAGATCATACAGCCTATTGCTTGTTGGCATTATCCATCTGGTTTAAAACCTGTTGGATGCCTAGAAGAGTCAAGACCCAAAGGAGACACCTTGACTCTCACCCTGAAGCTGATGGGCAGAATAGCTTTTCTCAAGATCCCCTTGTAAATTTTTTTTACAAGTACAAATTAGGTCCTTTAGCTCTGAAATACAAAAACATTATCAGCTCAAACAATGCTGACTTTTTCTGAATTTTCCATTTTACATTCTTAGCAAAATTTCTTAGGTTTTATGTAGCAGTCTTACCTTACTCGGTCCTCAGAATCTCCAAGTGTTTTCTTCAGGTTGGAGAAATCTGGGTAATAAGAAGCAGGAGGAGAAATAACCTCTAGGACTCCCGACTGGACTTCTCTGGGGAAGCTGGGAAGACAATCTTAGTGAGACCCCATTCCTCAAAAAGATTTTTAAGGGCAGCCACAGACAGCAGCTCCCCAAGTTGTCTGCTCCTCCAGAAGTGGAATTCACAACTCTAGCAAAGAAACAGACTGCAAATTTGGAACTCAGAAGGGGGCTTACCAACCATCAGAACAGACAGGTCAGGAACTCATCCAAGTCTCAGAAAACACTGGAGAGAAGTGTCTCTCAGAAATCCTGCCTCTCCTGCATCTATAGATGCTTACTAACAATCCTGAGATAGCTGCCAAAATGCAGCAACCAAACACATTATCTAGAACAACACACAACTGGTTCCCTTTGCATGAGGGCTCCCAGTTTCCTTACCCTTGCTCCAACTCTAATTCTACTTTCTAAGTAAAATTATACTGCCTCAGAACAGGAGTTTAAAATGCGCAGTCTGGATCCAGTCTATTCTAAGAATTATATTTTCCATTTAAAGACACATCAAAAAAATGTGTAACCTACTTTGGGAGCCAAACCTGGAAGTCAAATCTCTCCCTTCCTCCAAAAAAAAAAAAAAAAAAAAAAAAAAAAAAAAAAAAAAAAAAAATCCAAGCAAAACCCCTAACAAACAAACACCCAACACAAAACAGGCAGAGGTTTCAAAATTGAGTTTCCCCTTTCCTATGACTAGTAAACAAAAGTAGCACTAAAAATTAAACAGAGTACCCACAGTATGGGAAAAAATATTAATCTTACTGTGTAACCCCAACAAAGCAAATCCTCAGCAGTTATTTTTTTCAAAAGCCATAAAGCAGTAATAAAATTATCTGAGTGTTTAAATGGCTGGAGGCATGGTACCTTGGCATTGCCAAGAAGTGCCTCTTGTCCTGGTCCCCTTGTACTCCCAGCTGGGCTAAACCCTCTGAAGGCAGATGACAAATATTACTTAGATAACAGACTCAGTATGATAAGTCTTCTGAGAGACACCCAAACAGAAAACACAGTCTGGGAAACCCTTGAGTGAAGGAGGATGTTCAGAAACCCCCAAATGAGGAGGCAAAGACCTATAGCCTCAGGTGCATGAATTGCATCATTAATTTCATGGGGAAAAGACTTCGGCTCAAGTAAGTATGTATCAGAGATTTAAGATGAGGCCTTGACTACTTAATTAAATCATATTTATCAAATAAGCAATGAAAAATAAATTGATATACATACTTCTCAATTCCACAGTGTGTTTTGGCACACATACTGAGAGTGCACCTTTGCCTCAGTTCCATTTCAGTGTTGAAATGTTCTAATTCTTTTTCTAAAAGCTCCAAATATGTTCACATTGGTGGTCGAATGTTATACTCTAGGACTTACCTGGTTTTAACACTTTCTGCAACACTCTTAACATACTTTGAATCCACCTAAAGAAAAGAAGGGAGTGTTTCACTAAAAATCACCCATTTTGGTATTAAACAACAGTCTGGATGGCCTATATATATGCAAACATTTAATTTTTTCCTTCCAAACAAACATAGTATGATAGAGCACCATTTCTACTAAGGAACAATATGGGCTTTTCAAGCCAAACAAACTTCCAATGTAGTTCACTTTGCTCCCAGCTCTCTCCAGCTTTCTGCACATTGTTTTTCATTGCTTCTGCAGAAAGCCAGGCTATTTTCTGGATAAAATTCTGTTTAGCTATGCCAGTAGAGCACAGCCACATAACTATCAGTAAAAAGAGCTGTTTTGGGTTAATCATCCAAAAATCACAAAAGAGGCCTAAGGCTGATAGAAAAATCACTTGAGCAAAGTATTCAAAAACAGAGATGCTTAGAATTTTTATTTGGCTTCTTCCTAATATAACAAACTTACAGCCCTTTAGTTGAAAATTTTGAACACATTCATTATTGGTGTTTCATAAAAGCAACAGTTTCACTGTGCCAAACCTGTTAACTACATTAAGAGTGCAAAGTTCTACAAATGTGATTGCAAGAGCAACACAATAACTGTCTTAGGAGTTCAGACTTTTAATTCATTTACTACACAATTGTTACCAATTATATATTAAATTTGCAGCATTTTAAAAAAAGTGAAGAACTGTGATTAAAAAAAAATGCCCAGAACTTAAACCTCACTCTCAGTCAATAAGTTACTCAAGCTTAAGCCAGGATGTAAACATTTACCTTGATCTTTTAAAACTTTGTGGGGAAAAAGGAAGGTGTGGGTTCATGACCAGAAAACACACCTGCCCTGCTCTAATAATAAAATTTTCTTATCACCTCTCAGATCAGCATGGCCATCTGCTCCAATTTACTGCATGTTTGAAAACATGGAAGCTGGGAGAACATAATTTTTGGGCTGGGAGAAAAGGGAAAGTAATTCTTACAATGGCAGTTCAATCCTAAATTGGCTGATATGAAGTATTATTACAACCACATTAGGACTCTTCACAGTGGGAAATTATTCAAAAGTTGACCCTTAAAATCTCACAGAATCCTCTGAAGCCCTGTAATAAGTTTCCCTGAATGGCAGCCAGGCAAAGCTCATTACTGCCAGGGCTCTTCATTGGGAAATACCAACTGCAAAGTTCAGCTTCTAAAAACTATGCTGAAGAGGAACTACAGCCAGTAAAACTGGTCCTCTGTGATCACTGTGATCCAAACACAACAGTGGAAGCCATGGCCAAACTTAAAGTGAACTATACTCTTTGACATCTTCACACCTGCAAAAGTGATGACTAAATAATAAAAAAGAGCAACCTGTAACTGCATGCATGAATTTAATGCTGTCTATGGAAGGATAAAGAAATATGAAGAATAAATATGAATTCTGAAAAAATTGCACAGTCATTTTACCTGCTAGAAGCTATTACTAGCTAATTCCCTTCTGCAGCTTTTTGTTTCTGATGTAATCAAGGTATTTTTGAGTGAGGAAAAAAAGCAGTTATCCTTAATATCTTACATTGAGAGCTGTTTATTTTCCCAAACATGTTCAAGGCTCTTAATAGTTTTCTTTTGCATGGGAAATGCCAAAACGCATGCAGAAGGCTCCAATATGTGGAGCTTTGCAAGATACATGTTATCAAACCAGCAGATAAATAACTTGAATATTTGTTAGACTAAGCTTACTTTCTTCAGGTTCTATGGCACTTTTCTGTGGAGGACTTACATTTCATTCTGGAAGCAGAAAACCTTACTTTCAGAAGTAAATGAGTTCATATGGGTTTGCTGGAAAATGTGGCCCAACAACTGTTGGTAAATGTAATATGACTTTTTACCCTTTGATCATCTGCAG
This sequence comes from Sialia sialis, assembly GCA_009812075.1. NCBI lineage: Eukaryota > Metazoa > Chordata > Aves > Passeriformes > Turdidae > Sialia > Sialia sialis. The sequence continues at coordinate 971,220 of VRYO01000180.1, read as the reverse complement.
TACAGGTTTTTTCCCCACATATGAACACTGAGGTATTAACTGCTCACCACCTCCTCCAGTCCTGAAGAAATCCCTCCCAAAGACCAAGCCAACAGTATTTTGCACCGTTATATTTAGACATAAATATCCATATTTTCTATCAGCACTCTGCACCTTGCCATGACAACTTACCTCTGCTATAAAGATGATTATTATGCAGTCCTTCTTTTGCTCTTCAGATAGTTGGTACAGTAGAGAATGCAATGTATCAATCAGGTAATTTTTTTTTTCTCTTTTCACTGTAGGAATACCCATCACCAGGGAGACTGCAAAGAGAGAACGCCTCAAGCCATGTGATTTTAAAGGAAATTGAAATCATATTTTAATTTTGATTTGATGTGACCATGAGACTTGGTGACAGCTAATATTTCCTTAGCACTGTGACAGCATTTGCTCTACTTCCTGGATGGAGAGATACCTCTTCAGTTTAGAGACACCTGTGGCTGTGTTATAAACACCACGTCTGCACTTGAGAACTTGGAGATACCTCTACCTCTGGCAAACACATAGGAGATTCAAAAGTGAGTATTGCAAAATAAGTGGCAGCTTTGTTTTGGAGATCTAAGTAGGAAGGGTTAAACCAACACTGCTCTGGTGAGCAGGTGCTCACAGGAAGTGAATGCTGTGTATTTCAGGAAGGAATCCAGTTCAAAAATCCTTCTGAGCAGTTTAATTGATATGCATCAATGGTTTCCAATATGCCTTGATATGCATGAATAAGAATAAAAGAACCAAGATGTTATTGTTATTAAAAATAAAGGAACTGAAATGGTCTCTGGCAAAGACTCCACTAGTAGCAAAGCTATGCTCTATTCTATTGTTAGACCATAAGCAGAATGTCTCTTTTTTTCTTAGAATGGGCATTACTCAAATTAGCAGCCAAACATAGCTCAGTAAACCTGTGGAATCTTAGTCCTTGCAGATGATTTCTATTCACCAAAATCCCAGAAGGCTGGTGAGGAAGCAATGATTTGAAATACAACAGTAGGTGCAATTATTGACTGGCTTCTGACTTTAACTTCCATGCCAGTGTCAGCTCCAAACCACTAAAGTGCCAATGTTCCTCCCCAGCACATATCCTGCTAAACTGGTGTTTATTTCATGTTATACACTGAAGGTCAACCTGTACCTACTAAACTGTGGTCTTGCTATTGTGATTTTCCTGTACAAATAAAAAGATTAAACAGAGTATTCTTTTATTAGTGACACCACTCTACAGGCACTCCAGTGAGAACTACAACACTCAACCACATTGCTACAAGTACACCTGCTAATAATTTTCTGCAGTGGGCTGTAGAGAGTTATCCATTGTCATCAGCATGGGCCAGGTCTGGGGGCTTTTTTAGTATAATCAAAACACTGCCAATGTTTCTTCATATAAAATCACCCTAGAGAAAAGTAAAAGTTTCAGCAAAATACAAAACTCAGCAAAATGGTTGACTAGTTTCTTTGCTTACTATTTCTGCATCTTCCTTTTCCCTGTCACATGACGCTTAGGACAATACTTTTAAAATTTGTACTATAGTTCACTGGAATTCATTATGATTTCTACAGGTGTCAGCTGATTTCTCATATGGATGAGAAAGCTACACTGAAGACACATTACTATCCTTTAAATGATCACATTCCCTTTGCTTCTTCTATTGGCAAACTGAATGCACTGTAAATTCACCTTGACTTCCTCATCGATACTAATTTTGTGGAGAAAAAAGGGTCAGCCACTGCATCTTAGCCATATTAAATATGATGAAAACAAAAAATAATCTTGCTTTTCAATTCAGATTAATTTTTATTGATATTTGAAAAGGTTTTCAGAATACTTTGAGATAAAGACTTGAAATGGGTAGGCATTTAAAAAGCTCTTTTGCTATTTCCATTAAAATGCATTCAGTTTGGCAGTATTAGAAAGTTAAAGGAGAAAATCCATTCCAAACTTTTTAAGCATGCTTCATTGCTAGAAATTAATAAAAAATAAAAACATATAGAAAATAGAAGCCAAGCTTTATTTCCTACCTCCAGTTCTCTGCTGCCCAAAAATAACATTTGGGGAAATTGCATCTTTATATTCTTGAAGGTGAGGGAGATAGTAGTGCATATTTGCAAGATGCAGGGGGAGTTTTAACTCTTTCCACTTCATATCACCTTAAAGACACCACAAACACAGAGATACACATAAAATAAAGTGAACAGAGAAGCCTATTCCTTCACCTGTTTTGCTCAAATGAACACTGGCAGATTACCACACAAGGTTATTCCATCAGAACTGTTCCTCAGAAGTGATTATATGTCACATATATTAAGTTATAGTAAATTGAGAATTTCCCAGTACAACTCCTTCCCACTCAGGTGGTGGTGCAGAGCTCCCAGCTTGAACATCATGGGAATACCATCTGCATTTCCGTGTCTGCACACCTGCAGGAATGAGTCATCTTAAAATACAGTTGGTAGTTATTTTAAAGGCAGCAGTTAAAAACTGTTTGGTTGAGTTTTTTTTTTTTTTTCACATGGTTGGAAAACAATTGGCAAACAATTTTTAAATGAAAATCTGAAACACAGATTCTGATTAATAACCTTCTTAACTACTCAATGAACTTAAATGCTTTTCCCAAAAAGTAACACATGGTAATTTTCACAGCTCAAGCAAAAGTCCTATGATAAAAATGACCACATTCAGGCCTTTAAAAACTATTCAAGAAACAAAAGGCTGTAGCAGTTAAAAGAAAAGATCTTATTTTTCTTTACTACTTTAAAATAATGATGAAAGCAACTGAACATTTATTGATTGGGATGGAAAGTTACTTTTCCCAATAAATCCATCTAAGATAACTCCCAAAATGCACCACCCTTCAAAGTTACATACAAGTATCACAAAACATCACCAACTTTATTCATTCACCTCTGATTAAGAAAGGAAGAGTCTTACTGAATGAGCAATACTTTAAGTTCAACTTCCAAAAGATACTCTCACTGAAAATTAGGACTGAAAAAATTTCCTGCCTTACAGAAAACAGGTTTAAAAAACCTCCGAACAACCATATATATCTTCCCAGACATTTGTGTATGCGAGAGACCCACAAGTCCCTCCACACTGCTAAGTTTAGTTCCATTGACTAAAATAAACCTCTCAATTTTGGTTGTATAATAAAACATGGCTGGAATGGGAAGCAGAAGTGTAAGTAAAAATAAAAGGAAAATTATTCAGTGATTTTAAGAAATTTCTGCCTTAAATCCTGTGAACTGACGGATTTAATACTTTCTGAAATTTAGCTGGTTCCAATAAGACTCAAAAGCAGGGGGAAGGGGAACTTGCTCTTTCCTTTACTGCTATTTTATGCATTAGGCAGTAACTCTGCCCACAGTATGTGGGCTTACTGGGGGTTGATAACACGACTATTTTAAGACTCCTAAAGCCACCACCCTGGCAATGCTCAACCCTTTGTTTATGCATGTCTGAACAGTCCCAATGAATTAATATTGGACAAACAGACAAAAACTGGCAGGGTGAGAACGGGAGATGGAACAACTCTGACTACACAAAGAAAAAATCTACCTTGTTCTTTCTTCCTCTCTAACAGTCCTGGTTAATTCCTATTCTAGCCTGATTATCAGCCTGCTGTACTGAATGAAAATAAGGATTGTTAAATGGTAGTTTTCAGTCACACCCAGACTCCTTCTGAAGTTGGGGTACACTGTGAAATGGCTCCAGCACAGAGATGCCTCTTCTAGTTTCCCTTCTCTCCTCAGCTGGTCTCAACAGGAAGACAGATGCTGCACAGCTACATAATTTATTTTAGGTGACAAAAATCAAACTGTCAATCTACTGCATATAACTAGAGTGTGCAGCTAGAGAAGTACAACAGTCTGTAAGGCAAGGTGAATAAAAAGTTCAGTTAAACAATGCGAAGAAACCAGATCACAAACTTTACACGTTGGTGCCCTAAAAAACAAAACAAAAAACAAACAAAACAAAGAGAAAATGCTTACAAACCTGTGTGATTTTTTGTCACGTTCACTGTTCTTGCCACTATATGTTTAATTTCATCTAGGGCACTGTTCAGTTCTTGTGATCTTTTTTTGTTTTCCTTTTCAGCATTCAATAGTCTTTGCTGAAGTTCCAGCAACTGGTCTTGGTTCCTATCTAAGTCATTTCCTGTAATAAGAAAATAATTTCTTTTCTAAAAGGTGATTTATATGGTGGAATGAAGTTAAAAGATAGAAGATGGTCCAGAGAATCACATCACCAAAGTGCATAAACAATAATGCAGCTTATTCGGGGAAGAAGTAGTCAGAAAAAATATTAAGAAGGTAGAGTTTAGGAAGCACAGCTGGGTAAAGGAAATTGAAGATACAACCAAAAATATTAAATCCATAGTAAGGAAAAAGTCAGTGAAAGACTGAGTTGCAGGGGAAAGTGCTATGTTTTTCACCAAATAACAAATTGTGATGACCCTTTTCACACTGAAAAGTATATAATGGCTTGTCTTATGTATCAAACACTACTGAAAATAAAACAGAAATTAAAAGCATTCAGTCTTCACCTATGAGTTACAAGTTGTCTTCACTATGCTAAGAACTATTGCTAAAGGTGGTTAATATAAAGCAATACTTCAATAACATCACCCCTTTGCAACAGAGAGTAAAGAAAGTAGAAGGGGACTTCTGCCTCATTTTAAAATGATTTGTAATGCTGCTTCTTTTATTGGTCTTGTTGTGGTTTAGTTTGGTAGGGGTTTTTTTTCTAGTTACAGTAATTTCA
>VRYO01000180.1:952681-965425 GCA_009812075.1 Sialia sialis | reverse complement strand
TGCTTTTATTTAGCACAGCCCACAAATAGAATGGGAGAAGTGTCTAAGTTTTAGCTGCAGCAGCTCTTGTTTTCTAGGACCCAACATGGTCTCTGGAAAAGTGAATTCTCAGGGATTCTAATCTGTAAAAGACACTATGAGCAAAATGCAGAGGTAACACAAATTTGTGAGGATTTGCAGAAGTGTTTCAAACTGGAATTAAGTTGCATTTTAGATTAACAGAGGGGTTATTTGCATTAAATACAACTCCTAAATTTAAACAATAAATGTGTGATTGGAAGACTGAAGTTTAAAACATCTAGGAAGAAAGTGGAAAGAAAAGAAATAAAAATGTGATGTGTATTATTGGTTACTTCATTAAAATTTTAAAGGATGTTTAATAAAATCCCATCAAACTAATGCTTCCTAAAATTTTTGACACTCTTAATGTTTTGACTTGCAAGAAAGGCATTCATGAGTATGAGTTATATACATATGAGTATGTTATACTATAGAGATATGAACATAAATTTACACTAGCTACAAGCCATGGGAGCAAAAAAAGACCCAGCCACCTCCCAGACACAGTGACAGCACTCAAAAGCTTTTGCAGTCAATTTTCAGCTCTCCTGTAGCTTTCCTCTAACTGTTAACTACACTTTGGCATACAGACCCATTGATACTGTAATTCTAAGACAGCAACACTTAAAATGGTTTTAAATGCACTCTTGTGTTATCTCCCAATAGATACAATTTATAAATATAAAACTTCCTGCACAGAAAATTTAGAACTGTTTAGAAACCATACCAAACTCTAAAGCAAATACTCATTCTCAAAGCCAACTGATTATTTCTCTTAGCTCCATACATATATACTTCCTGTATAATCATAAATGCTTCCAACCTCTTTAATGATTTCTGGCAATATCTAAGAGCTGTGGAACAATTCATCACTATCTCCTCCTAGCACTCAAACAGAAAAGAAAAAAAAGGAGAATTTGGAGTAGCAGAAAGGAGGGAAGAAAACACTCCCAAGTCCAGCAGTGAATGTTGTTCCTATTTCTTGATTACAGGCTACATTGCTTATCATACCTAAAGACTGTTTCCTTTAGAAACTGAAATTTGGTTAATGGCCTCCTTAAAAGAAAACTATACAAGCACACTAACTGCAAAAGATCTTGTCATGCTCTGTGCTTGGAACCACTGCTCACTGTTCAGCCTAATGAGGCATATTAAACCACTGAGGCATGCACTGCACCAATAACTGGCAGTTTATTATCTCTCCATAACTGATCTGAGATACCTTTCTGAATTTGTTACATGCTTTGCACACTCAGGTTTTGTGCTCTCTGAGTAAGGAAGGAAAAAAAACTCCCCAAACAATGCCTCTGTCTCAGGTCAGAACAGCGAGTTCTTAGGCAAACACTTAAATTCAACAACATACATCACCTTTAGCTATTTTGTTTAGAGTCTTACAGCACAGTATTATTTGTGTCCTCCAAAATGTTAGAGACATCTACTCGCCTTTGACAGTGTCCCCATCAGGAGCTACAAGGCAGTGGAGGGACTCTGCATTAGCCCAGGGACACCAAAGAAAAGCACTGTGCCAGCTATTTGGGGCAGGGGAGACAGGGTTCCTCTATTCCCATACAGGGCTTAATGGGAAGAGAATCAGAATATTTTCAGTTACAGAGTTAAAGGCAGATCAAAGTTAAAAACTTTTTAAAAACTCACAATATTATCTAATGAACATGGACTCAGTCTTGAGTTTGGTACAGAACACTTTTTACTGAACAATTTACATACTGTATCTAACTGAAAATAGATGAACAAACATGCTTCAAAGAAAATACAACTTTAGCTCTAATAATATTTTCTTAAATGTCATGAAACAATCCTCATTTTAGACTCTTTTCCTTTATTAGAATACAGTGAAAAATGATATTAAAACATTCAGTCAGAACATAAACATATAGGAAAGCAATATTATTAAAATAAGAAATTGAATGGATATTTTATGGTGTTCACATGCTTTGAAGCCAGTAAAACTACACAGCTTTTCTGAGTCTTGGACATTAATTCTGATATAAAATTTTGGACCAGTAAATACTGAGCTTTTAGTGGACCATTTGAGGCTGTTGTATGTTGGAAGGTTTCTTTAATACCAAAATGCAGAACTACACAAAGAAACTGAGTAAGCAATTGATGGACTGAAAAACTCTTTCCTTATCACACTGTACATTTCAGCCACAACCCAACTGCATGTTGAGGCAAAACCTGAATGTGTAATAACCTCTGTTTGCTCTCAGTGTCACTGGAAGGAAATGTACACATGGGAAGAGGTATCCTACCAGCCAGCTGGGAAAAGTGGTGGTTAAACACAGCCTAGCAGCTCTAGAGAAGACAGGAAGATTGGCTTCTGCTTGTTCAGAAATCTGGATAAGCTGTATTGGCTCAAGTGAGAGCAGTGTAATTCAAGACTTCCTTATCAATTTGCCACTATTTAATTGAAGCTTTGAGCCAGAGTATGCCAGTTGGGACTGGATAGGAAACCTACAAAGAACTCCATCACAAATGGCAATCTCATGGGGACCTGCCCTTGGCTTGCAAGCTGAAACAAAGCGTAACACCATAGGCAGAAAATGACTGGAAATACAAGAAATGTGCAATCATGCTGTCTGGACCGGCATGCACATTACTGTATTTCAACTGGGAAAAAAATACTTTAATCAGAAATACCTCTTTAACCCTTTGCAATTATGAAACTTCTCCTTTCCCCAACCCCAATTTATGGAACAAATTCAAAATGTAGATGTTAAAAAAAGTGATGATCCTTGCACGTAATGTGAATGTAATCATATGAGCAGTTTCTCTCTTGTTGATCCCACCTCAAAGGAATAACTGAAGAAATTCAGGTTTCACAATGTTTGACTCAACACGTATGTTAACATGCCTAGATCCTTGTAACATCATGTTTCAGCATCAACTTCTCCTACCTTCCAGTCAAAGCTTACTTTAAGTTTACTCGGGCAAAATATCCCATAAATTTAGGTGAAGAGGGCAGCAACACATTACAAATCAATTAAAAGAGATTTAATCTTGTAACCCTTGAGAGCAACCTAAAGAAGCACTGTCAAAACAAGATCTGATTAACCTCATTGCTATCACTTACAAAAATTACACAGGTATTCAGCAAAGACACCAAAATTTCTTTTTATTTAGGAATACTGTTTCCTCTGAAGAAACTTGAAGTTCACAATGAGTTTATAATGTGGTTCTGCCTTTTGTTTTTCAAGCAGGGAAAAAATTGCTACCTCCTTACATCTACTTACTTCTTTTTGTATACCTGTGATTTTTTTTAGGGATTAGTACTTACATAGAAAACAATAGCTAAAACTATGTGAGAAAATCACAGTATATATTGTAAGTCTCACAACTCCAAGGCAATACTCAGGCTGCACATAACCAAAAGCTGCACCAAAGAGCCAATTATTTGCTGTTGTCATTGATAGCAAATACATTTCAACTCAAATCTCTCAAGTTGCCTTCATTGTAAGGCGTTTAAAGGTCACTGACTTAAGCTACTGATTTCTATTTGCACAGAAATTGGGACAGAGCCAATATCTGATGTAAACTTCTAATATTCAAGGGGTAAAAGGCTCTGAGACTGCAGAACAATATTTTACAGGACTATTATGTATTCTTATATTATAGAAGTATCTATAAGAAGAATATACTTCTTATAGGTAAGAATATATATATCCTTATATGTAAGTACTTAAGACCACTAGTCTTGAGCTTGGGTGCCCTGTCCTAGTTTTACAAAGCTTATTCACTATCCCAAAAATCACAGCTATCCAAGAAACAATTAATTAGACAGAAACCCAAGGGAATACTACAGTCTACTGCTGCTTATTGTGATAGATTTTAGTCAAAAATCAAGAGCAGCCTAAACATTTCAATGGGCAGAGCAGAGAACTTAAGCTAGAGGAGATTTAACAAATGTGCAAAAGAAAATGAGCCAGAAAACATTTGACAAATGAGAGAGATGGGAGCTGAGAAGCTGCAACAGCACTCACAGTGACTGGTGGGCTAAGCAAAAAGGGTACTGGAAAACACACATCATAGTTTGAGATGCACCAAAAGTGGAAATTCCTGTAGTGCTCTAAGCATGACAAGGGAGTGCAAATTCAGCAGTGTGGAAGGAAAAAAACAGAAGTTTAACAACATTATCTCTAAGCAGAGATGTCTGCCTGTCTTCAGAGCAAAAGATTAATTTCAAACCACTTTCTTAAACAAACACCCTGTGACAACAGAGCATTAGTGGGTTTGCTCCCAATGCTTCTCTTCCCTGTAGAAAAAGGTGACAATCTTTGTTATTACCTATGGCTGGCTGTTTCCTGGATGGGTAGAAGGCTTGTCTTCTAACACCCCTTGGGAGCAAAAACTATATTTTCAGTAAAACAATCATAGTACAAAGTCATTGACCACATACTGCTACTTTTCCCTTTAGTTACTAATATTAACTATTTTATTTACACATTTGTGAGATTTACCAAGCTTAAGAGAGTCCAAAGACTACATTCACATATGCAATGGTCAACAGTTGGCTCAAGAAACAGGGTCTAATAATAATAGTAATTAGGAAAATTATACCATCTGAGAGGAATTAGTTACTCAGTTTACTGTGGAGGAGGAGCCAACTGTGCGAAGAGAAGTTAAGACAACACATATACACCACAACACACATTATCCCTCTTGCCCAAAACACAAACAAATAAAATCCCAAAGCAAAACACCCCAGCGTGGAATGCTATCAGAGAAACGTCAAAAAAAAAAAAAAACAAAAACCCAAAAACCCAAAAAAGTTAAATCAAAATGTAACATCAGTAATGAAGAGTCCCAAAACATGAGCCACAAGGCAACACAATGGTAACTGCAGATTTGTCAAACACTTTAATTCTGACATCTCTTGGATCTTAGTCTCCAGACACACCCTTTCTTTTTCCTTCCCCACTCCTAGCAGGAGTGCCACTGAAGAAAACAAAATGTTATAAGGTAAACAACCACACAGTTGACCTAAAAGGCAGGAGGATCAGCACTGCCTTGACTCTATTCAATACACCATTGTGGGGCCAAGATCTCTACTACCACTTATTTGTTGCAGGAACAATTAATATAAACAAATTGCTGGCTGAAGTTGTGTTCATCCCAGAAATTACTAATTGGTATATTCTATTTCCTCTGCACCTATAAAACCAAACCTATTATAAAGGAGTACGTGGGAAACACTCTGATGCATTGTCTTTCCCTCACCCGTAACAAGCCATGTCTGCAAGTCTCAGAGATACTATTTGGAAAGTCTTCAATTCTTTTTGGAAAACACCATCAGTTTTATCTTTGCTGTACTGCCTTAGAGAATCTTAGACACGTCTTTATGTAGATTTATCTGGCACATGCCATCTACATAACATACTAAAACGATAGCGTATTATTTCAAAGCTTGGAAATAAAATATTAAAACTCAGGTGGTTTTTTTTTCTCTGCATTCTGGCCCTGGAAATGTGCATAAGAAGAAGTTACCATACTTGAGGCACGAATAAAATTGTAGGATGGATAATGCTACTTTATCCTCAGTGATACTAAAATCAAAACCACTTTAAAAGTGACAGCCACAGGAATCACATATAGATTTTTCTTTCCATCTTAATGCGAAATACTTGTTAGAAAAACAGTAGAGGAAAAGGAGAAAAGAGTTAGGGGAAAAATGCTAAAAAGAACCTTTTATTGTTTCTTAAACTTAGGGGTGTATTTTTAATAGGGTAAGTATGTCCCAAGGATCCAATCCTATAAGCTGTTTCGCAAGGTGGTACCTGGGTGCAGTGAAGCCACGACCCCGGGGGAAGGAAGAACAGGCGAGACCCGCATGCTCAGCCTCACACGCGGCCAAGCCTGATGCCACACGGGTCCCTCTTCTGCCCAACACACCCGCAGAGCCGGGAGGGCACGGGGGACCCGCCGTGCCCTGCCCGCCTCGCCGCCGCTGTCCCCGGCCAGAGGGGCACGGCCCCGCGCTCCCCGCTCTCACCTCGGCTGCCCTGCCACACCGCCAACCACAGCAGGGGGAAGGCGGCGCCGAGGCACAGCGCCGGCAGCACCTGCCCGAGCCGCAGCCGCATCTCCCGCGGGCGCTGCCCGCACCGATCCGCGCTGCCACCGCGGGCCGGCCGTGCTGGCGCTGCCCGGCCCTTCCCCGCCCGCCCCCTGCACACAGAGCCCGTCCCGCCCGCCCCGCGCTCGCCAGGCGGGGCCGCGCGGCTCTCCGCTGCACGGCGGTGGTCCCCGGGCAGCGGCTGAGGGTCCCGAGCCGCGGGCACCGCTCCCCCCGCCGCCCGGCTTTTCCCCGGCAAACACAAAGTGCCCACGCCAACTGGCGCTGTAAAGCCCCCGGCAGAGCCCTCCCCTGCACTCAGCCCTCCCGAGGCTCGGACCCCCGCGGAAAAAGCTCCTGACAGCGGCAAGCATAGACTGTTTTCATGACCAAAACCGGCACTTCGGCAGGTGTTGTTCAGCCCAAGTCATAACACTGCAAGGAATAAGAGGAACGTGTCTTTACAAACAAGGGCTGTAAATCTGCTTGTAGATAAGGAAGTAACGGGAGAAACTACCAGTTTCAGGAAACGTTATTAATTGACACAGACTGCTGCTCAGCCACAGTCATGCTTAATTCCCAAACCCTGAGAAAAAACAAAAAAGACCTGACAGAGCTATCTTATGCAAGGGGTGGTGTGGGTGTGGTTGTGTGCATGCTAAGGTGCAGCAATTAGACTGGACTGACACCATCATCAGACCTGTGTTAAAAACTTCTCACGCCTTCTCTCAGGCAGCTCTGCCTCTTTTCCTCAGAGGCAGCTCCACAGAGCACTGACTGCACCTCTCTCTGCAAGTTTCTGCCTACATGACTGGCTGAACCCCAAGCTGCCCCTTACCTGCCTAACTCTGTCTGTCCCGTCCCTCGCACAACCACATCCCTTCCTCCTCACAGCCAGCAAACCCTGAATCTCAAGCTCCAACTCTCAACCAGCTGCCCCACTCTTTTATGACCCCCATCCTCATCGGGCAGGCAATGCTGTCTCCGCGTCTCTGCAATCAGTACAGCTTTAATTCATTCTGCATTATCCCTACAAACCATCTTCCCCCACTAAGGGGGACATGGTAGGTGACTTGGGAAGTCTGTACCTTCCAAGTACCTCAGCCAATGAGGAAAGAAAGAGGGTGATGTGGTAGGAAAATCAGGATAATAACGGGGCTTTGTCCTCCAGCAATTTGAGAGACTTCATGGGAAATGCCTCATGGCATCTCCCTTTGCTCATGAATGAAATTACAGGACTTCTCTGTCTCCTTTTTGAACATAAACCTCTCCTGATGTGAATTTTTTTGGCACAACATTGTAAGGGTCAACATCGTTTTATTCATTTAAAACCAACAGGGCATTCGTTTGCATATTGCTTGTAAGATTGTATCAGGAAACCAAGTTTGTACAATTACTGCATTTAACACATTAACAGAAACAAGCAAATAACCAAACTTTTCGGTTCACCTTTAAAAGGAAGGAGGGCAGGCAGCTGCAAAATCTAACCTGATGAGTCTAATGGTACACTGGTACCTCTACACTGATTAAAGCATTGTACTTCAGCCATTGTACCTTGCTTCACACATGTGCCTTTCCATTTAGGCATGGACACCTGTTTGCCTTTTTGGGTCTTCAGCAATCCCTAAGAAAACACAAAATTAGTCACTGTTTACAATACATCTTCTATAACATAATTAATAAAGGGAATGGATACCTTTTTTACCAGGGTCCCTGGAACAACTTAAAGCAACGCAGTTCTAATAGAACCACCTATGTTTTATAAGAAAAAGTGTTCTTCCTTCTTATACCTGATTAGCTGGTATTTAGTGGCTTTTGCTTTGACATGTTATCTACCTGCTCAAATCTACCCCTGTGATAAAGTATGGTTTCCTGTTTTGTGCTGCAAACATGCAAAGGACAGCTTCAGAAATCAGACTGGACTTGGGTAGCTCTCAAAAGCTCTCAGTAAACTTTTTGTTATCTACTTCCTTAATGTATTATTAGCATATATAATTCATTACCTTATTTACCCAGAGGATGTATTTTAGATAATTTGTATTCTAAAAATATGCTTGTATGCAGTATCACTTCCTTCCTTTTCTCTATTTGCTTACTTAACAATTCACCTCATTTTGTGCCAAACCCCCAAATCATTTGCGAGGGTGTGGTGCAAAGCAATGCCAAATCCTACAACTGTTGTGTCCACACACAGGAGTGCTGGAGTCCTAATGCCAATGCTGCCTTTTTGGGCCACTCTTTATACTAACAACAGTATAACTATGTCCCTTTTGGAAATTTTACACCTCACAAATTGTCTATTGCTGCTCTGCCAAGGTTAGTGTGACCCTCCTGTGTTTGAATTATGATATGGATGGGTTTACATCTCTGTTTACTCATTACTTGGAAATTCTAGACCTCACAAATTGTATATTGCTGCTCTGGCAAGGTTAGTGTGACCCTCCTGTGTTTGAAGTATGATATGGATGGGTTTACATCTCTGTTTACTCATTACTTTGAATTATAAATGTTATTATTCATTAAAAATGCAGGAGACTGCTAGTAGCCTGCATCAGTATTCACATGAACTAAAAATTTCAGTGTGGCTCCATTAATTACCATGAAGCCTTGGGTTAGACCTCACTATTCCTCTCATGTACTCATTTGTTATAATCTTCCCTCTACCTTCTGCTTCTGTGCCTTTGAAATTTTTTACTGAGAAATCTTTAAGCTACACTTTGGATATGCATTCATAATTAGCTAATAAGATGCAATGCAATCATGATGCAATTGTATTCTTCTACTGCCTCCCCATCACCATTTCCCTCTTCCAGTTAATAAACTAAAAGCTCAGGGCACTAATTTTAATGGGAGGGTCAACTGAGATTTTAGCACATTCGTAGTAAAATAGAGATTTAGAACTGAAAGGAACAAATGAGCATTAAGTATGCCCCAAATAATGAATAAAATGTCTTTATTGGTTGGTGCTCTATCTGTAAAATAATAAAGCCAAAGTTAACATGTAAATGATGTAGTCAAGCGGGAGGGCTGCTGGACATAAGATTAACAGAAATCTCACACATGTTTAATTTTAGCTTATGTTCAGAGCAAGTAAGGAAAAAAAAAAGAAAAAAAAAAAGACAAGACTATCACATATTTCCAGAAACCAATAACAAACTGACACAGTGTGCAGGGGAGGTCTGTGGAGACTGCCATTGACTGCACTTGATGTTATGCAGCCATGCTGAGTTGTGGTGACTATTTACTTGATGCTCACTTCATAGACTAGCTCATTAACTTACAATGAGGCAGTGCATTAAGTGTTCCTGAAAAAAAAAAAATCAGAAATCTCATGACTGAAACTGTCATGAGCTTCCACTGCACTTGGACCTACTTGCACACAGGGTCCCTTATGTGCTTCATGCTTTCACAGTATGTCCCTCCCAGGGCTCTCTCCATAAGTTATTTCACATCCTCAAGAACTGTGCACAACTGGAGTAAGCTGTGCCGGGGGAATTTGGGGGGTGTTGAATGTTTCAGAGCCGTTTTACCTCCCATCAGCAGACTTTCAGCATTTTTGGCAAATGGATCATCTTTAAAAAGACTGTAGAAGAACGCCTTGCTGAGTAACCTGTGGTGCTTCAAGTGATTCAGGGGACTGGTTCTCCTTACCTGCAAGAGAGGGCTCCTAGGCTTGTCCTTGTGCTTTGTAACTGTATATCTCTGCTCAGATGATTGCTCCACATTGTATAGTTTTCACACATCTGTGTGTAAGCAAGAGTAGAGATAAGAAACATTAAAATAAATATTTGACAAAATACAGGCTCCTGGCTGAGCCAAGCAGTGGGTTATTTTGCATGTCCTTTATTATCTGCAAAGGTAAAGGAACAAAGATTTACTCCCAGTAATAATACACAATAGTTGCTGCCATGGAAAGTTTTCTGATTGGAGACAGATCCAACTGCTACTGCTGGTTATTTGCCCTGTTGTCACCCAAGAAATGGGATTTTAAAATGTAAACAGGTTATGATCTTTACTTCAACCAAAGGCTCTGTGAAGGTTACTCTTGAAGGCAACTACTGAACACAAGAGGAAAGTAGAATTCTTTTAAGCTACTGCATGGTATTTTTGACTGTCTTAATATAATTTATTAATTGAATATGATGATAAAGAAGCATCTTGCATGATTCAAGTGCTAACATTTGTACAAAATCAAATATGCTTGCTGCTTTGCAATTTATAAAAATTTGTGAAAAAAACTGTCAAAAAAGCATGCTATAATATTTTTAAATAATTGGTTACAGATTCTACTGTAAAATACAGATTTATAGTGAAGAAAAAATCCTATGAACAAAATTAAGTGTAAGACTAAAACTTGCATCTTTTAAACTCACATTTCAGAAGTGCCTAATTTAAGCCAAGACCCTAAAATCTGTCAAGCTTACCTCAAAAAATCTAATTATATCACAGAGAAATGTCGTGCAATGTACTGTCAACACCAGATACTCTACACATCAGTCCTGCAGACTGGAAGCAAAGGGAACTGAGAAAACAACAATCCTGTACTGTGTGCGTGTACTGTTACAGTAAATCACAATAGGAACAAATTCCAAAGCATGCAGTAAAAGTTACTTTGGTTCTTAACATTCCACAAAAATATAATTTCTGTTTAAGTATAAATATAATGAAAAAATATTCATATTGGTATGAAGCTATTTAATCCCTTAAAAAATGCCATGGGAAGTGAAACACTTGAAGCAGCAGCACAGTTAAATTTTGGTATTGAAAAATTGAAAGTCTCATCAGCTAGAAATTTCCATGTTGTTTGTGCAGACCCACGCTTCAAGGATGCACCTGCTGGACCTCCTAAAATTCCATAGCTCCTACTTTTAATGAACTCCCTCAGTGCAATCCATGCGTGGGCATAAAGGCTGTCCGGAAGGACCTGACCACCCTTGCATTTCTTCACATTGCTGCAATTCTTCTGCCTTCCTGATATCAAACCAGCACCCTTCTCCTGCTGGTGTAGCCAGGACTCCTCTGACAATAAGATTTCAGCCCAGCTGTGTTTAGATATCACAGCAGCAGTGCCAAGTTGTCAGATGGGAAGCACCATCTTTTTTTCTGCAAATATTTGCTCGGAGTTGATTCATATACAAGCTAGGTGGGAGCTGTAGCTTACACCCAGGTCCTGCAATACAAATTTCTTTCCTCCAGTTTCTGTTACCATTTCTTAGGCACTGGGTCTTAGATTTTTTGTATGTACTTCCTGGGGCTTGGCTACCTTGGAACAACTTATATACAGGTAATGTGATAAAATCATCATGTCATCTTGCCACCAAGAATACTTTTAAATAGAGATAAACACTTTCAGGCTTATTTTCGTGCAGTGCTCCAATGCTTTGAAAGTTAGATTACTCCCTAAGCAGCTACATCGCCTCTTTTAACATACAACATGCACCCCCTTTCCTCAAAGTTTTTAAAAGTAGGAATAAGATATGCAAACAATTAAAGTTCACACATGAAGCTCTGCACCCCTATGAGTGAAGGAACCCAGAGAGAGGATGCCAAACAAGTTGGTCCATGCTCTGAAATCCTCTGTGGGACATAGGCCATCAGACCTGCTGTGTGGCTTTTGATTCTGTGTAAAAGTTACTTCAATTTCCACACATCAAAAAATATAACAGAATGCAGTCAAGCAAGCCTGCCAGCTCCCTTTCAACATCCCCGGTTTTGCATACAATTCTGTGTTTAAGCCATGTTTACTGAAACAATCGATTATAATACAATGGAAGTAATGACTGAAACTAAATGGAACGCTCAGGCTGAACCTCTATTCACCAAAGGCAAGGCAGGATCCATGGCAACACACGCCTTAAAATTATCTACCCCACCTGCTGCAAGATGTGGAATATGAAAAAAAATTTCTTAAGATCCTTTGGGGTTTTGATATTTATCTACTTTCAAGCCTTACCAGCAGGAGGGGAGATTTAACTCATGAAACAGAGAGCACCCAAGAAGCTCTAGGTGATGTCCAGGAGTTAGGAAAACAAATTACTTTTTGATAAAATTGCCTGGTTAAGGTTTAGAGCTGGGCAGGCTTCAATGTTGTCAGAGGCAGGGGAGGGTAACAAAGCTTGGGAAGGATGTACCGCTGTGGTGTCCCATAGCACACACCAAAACTGCAAATTTAGGGGCCACAAGGACATCTGGCCAGACACCCGAGATAATAAACAAATGAAGACAAATGTGTAATTGTGCTCCAACATGTCACAGGGAATTCCGGCAGGGGCCGATCCCGGGCGACTCACAGAGCACCGACCCCAAAAACCCCCAAACAAAGGAGAGAGAGACTGAGCGCGGGATGTATAAATAGTAAAACGTTCTGAGAGCTGGGATGCTTCATCTGTGGATTATCAGAGACCAGCCGGGGTTGTGCGCCCCTGAAGAAGACACTCGACGTCTCTCCCGAGTGTGCCATTTCTGCCTCGCCGCACACCGGGCGGTCAATGCCGCCTGCAGGGCAGACGCGGCAGGCGGGGAGGCAGCAGAAGCACCCAAAGTTAATGTCGCCCACCGGGAAAGGGAAAGGGATGGGGAAGGGCAGCCTGTTGGCAGGCAACACTTCCGCCGCT